>SNQJ01S0048282.1:95654-120236 GCA_010110895.2 Picea sitchensis | reverse complement strand
ATTTAGTGTAATATATCGATGTTGGTCGAAGCCAATTATGTGTCGGTTGTAGGGCCTTCTAAAGGATGCACGGCTTTTTTTTAATAATTTGTCATGGTGTTGTTGCTTAATTTACACTGGTTTGTACATATATATGAGACATACTGAGAGTTTTTCTTACTATGAATTTAACACAAGACGCACCACTTCGGGGCAAGCCAAAGCATCTGCCACAATCGCACAAAATTGGAAACAAATTGGAAAAAATATAATTTCAAGATAAATTCAAATTTTAATTGGATACACTAAAATGGGAAGGTAATAAACAATTTACTCGACCTCTAAGTAACCTAAGATGCATGGTTTCATCATTGATATGAAATTAAAATTCATGGTAATTTCCAAAAATTTTAAATGTGTGGAATCTACGAATGAGCTACTCCAAGCCAATGTAGAGCATCGGAAACAGTATCTTTTGGGAGAAGGGTGAGCATCGGCGATTTCTGAGAGTCCGGAAGCTACTGTGGATTCACTGTAATGTAATGAAAAATTATTTGGTAATTTTCTTAATTTATCCCACCACAAAGCAGCACTTGATGACGTGAGAGACACACACCGGGTGTGTAATGTCTAATGACATGCGATTTATTCGGATGTAATGTAATTTTAATGGTAAAGTATGACAGTTGTTTTTAACATTGATGCACTGCTTTATTGTTTGGTGTATGCACCAATGCATACCGATCTTAAAAGTCACACTCAATCAAAAACCTTCTCAGAAACTCTATGATTTCTTTTGCCTCCATCAACAAACCCATTATAAATGTGAGAAGGGATAGGATTTTACTTGAGATTCTATAAAAACCTCATGAATGTAATTCTATTGTAATGTAACTCCAAAAACTCCATCGACAACCACAAGGATTTCAAAACCCCCACTTTTTCAGTGACCTCCTAAAACTCCATCGACGATCAACGATTTCTGAAAAACTCCACCTTTTCAGTGACATCCGAAAAACTCCATCGATGATCAAGGATTTTATTCTTCAAAAAACTTGTAATTTGTAAATTGACTCGAGGTGAATCTTAACCATTGATCTCAAATCACATGCAATCTAGGGCCATCAATTCTCCAAAATTCACAATCGCCAAGAAAACATGAAATTTGACCTCCTAGGCCAATTTTTAAGTCTGAAACTTCCATATTGATGCCATTAATAATATCTTCAACCATTTTGAGTGAAAAATCAACATGAATTTTCTTTAAAATTTGGGGATTCCACTTTGATATTACATTTTTTCCCAAATTCAACACAAACCGAAATTATGCAATGGTGAATTTCTCACATCCGTGCTAATATTTGGCCCATAATGGGTTTGGTGTTTGAACCAAAATCTCTGATACCACATCGCAACATACTCAACTCCCTGGTTGGACCCATGTTACTAAAAAATTGACTTAACATAAATATGATACCAAATTAAATAATATGTGCACGCAACATGTCATATAAACTCATGCAACTAAAAAATAGATTAAAACTCTGAATGCGTATAATTAATCCATACATAATATCTGGAGACATTTATATAAAACATAATATCAAAGAAATTAAAATATAAGTAATATCATAAAACTTTATCTCTTTGGTAAATCAAAAGGACGTTTCTCCCAACCATAGGATCTATTATTCTATTTCTCTCTCAACAACAGACACCCTCATGCTAGGATATGAATATAAGTATAGCCTCCCTTTGGCTATCCACTCTCCACAATATAGTATCCAAAATCCACCTTTTTAAACCCTAAATAACAATTCCATTCCACCAACTCTCTTCTCCTCTCAACCCAAGCATGCTCTTAAGGAATGTATCCCCCTCTCTACCACACAATCCCTAGGGCCTTCCCACTTCCCTCCAAATCTCTAGTGCATGCCATTGTGAAACCTGACATCTAGGGACTCCAATAATTCTCGGCCATTATAGGAGTGCTCTTAGAATTATTTTCTGCCCCTGGAGTTTCACGAATTTAATAAGAAATGCAAATCTCTACTGTGCTTACAACCGGATTTATACATACACATCTATATATAATTTCTTTTAGTATAAACTTGACCTCCCTCTAATTTACAATACCAAGAATAATGATTATGGTTGGTTCTCTATCTCATCACCCAACTCTCCCTTGCTATCCCTAAAAACAAACTTCTCAAAAATTTTCCCCCTCCTACTTGAATCTCCTTCTTCTCCCATGTTTTCTTTGACTCTCACTCTTCCCCAAAAATATTTCTTGAGTCTCACACTTCCCCCATGTTTTCTTGTACTAGACTATGTTGTCATGACTAGGTGAGTTGACTCCCTCACCCAAAATATTACATGAATTCAATGATTTGAGTGCTTAATAAGTCAAAGGGAGGATTACATGATAATGACACATTAACTTAGAATATTGGTTTTCTCTTAGAGACCCCTATATCCCTCCCCTTGTGAAATCATAGCCCTCAAACATTATCATCCTTCCTATATCAACTAGATGTATTTTTATTTAATAATTTAATTATACCTAACAAACCCATGGTGGGTTGTCGAAATTTCATTCTTCTTAAGAACTCAATACCTATCTTGGTATCAAATCCTATTTATGTCAACTGAGGGCTTTCCTGCTTGTTGGCCCCCTTTGCATGGAATAAGGGAAGAAAAGAAAGGGAAAAAGGAAGAAAAGATCTAAAATGTGAGTCATGCGGAAGACATGAAGTTGACCGAGATCAGGTTTTAAGTGCACAAAGTAGCAAAAGGAGCCGGCACGAGGGAGCTTCTAACCTTGAAGAGAGGATCAAGGAGAACGTGATCATCAAGGAATATGGATCATGGAAACTCAACAAGAGGAAAAAATCCACTAATAGATGCTTTGGAGCACTTTATGGGAAAGAAGGAAAGACAGTCGGCAGTTCAAAAACTTGGTCAAGCTCTGACCTAGGGTTTTGTGGAAACCTGTGGGTTTTGGTATCTAGGGTTTTGACGCTTTTGTGGGTTTCCACCTAATGTTGTCGGGTGATTCATTGTAATGTATAATTAAGAACCTAGATGAGAGAAGATGGGTTCATCATGATGATGTTTCTATTATTGTATTTGTGGATCGAGAGAGAGAGAGAGAGACTATTGCTGGAGAGAGAGAAGTGTTATGTGTGATATCACTTGGGTACAAGGATGATTTTGAGGATGGAAATTTCTATATATTAAAATGTAGAAACATGGACCAATCTTACTAGTCCCATTATGAAAAATGTAAAATGTTTTACGATAGTTTTGTAAAATATTCAAATTTCTAAGGATTTTATATATTTATATAACTTGAGATTTAAAGGGTAAAATAATTTTATTCAATGTAATTTGGTGAATTATGTTTTAGAAAAAAAAAATGGAAATTGGCAAATCTTTCGTAAAGTCCATGTGGAGAATTAGTCGATTTAAGTAAATTTTAGCCCTAAAATCCATCTATGCTTTGGTATTGTAAGATCTTCACCCAGGTGAAGATCAACCTCATACCGGGTGCATGGAGGGGAGAAAGAGAGAGAAGAAGAGAGTGGAACATGCAGTTTTCGCTATAAGTAATGTGATAGACCTGTATGTTTTCCTATAATATCAAGAAACATAGCCCTATGGACCTAGCCCTAGGGAGAGGCGTCCACATATCTTGTTGTCATGTGTGATTGATGTTGTGTTCTTTAATTCTATTACTTTGTTGATGCATTAGTATGTTCGATCTGAGATATAATTGTGCTAAGTAGGTTTAAGTTGGTAAATAATATCTATATGTTGTGTTGTTGATTGTATTGGAACCACTTTACATTTCCTTCTTAGCTGTGTAGACACCGGTCCCGTGAACCCCCATTGCTACTCTCTCGTGAGACCGCATCAGCCTTGTGTGTTATTGAAAGGACTTAGTTAGGTCTGTTGCGCGTTGTTAGAATCCTAACCTGGTCCTCTTTGTGCCAAAAAATGGTCTTCATTAACGGACTGGACTCCTATTGAGGGAATTTCTATGGCTCTGTATAGAAGACAGATTTGAAGGGATAGAAGAATACAGTAAAGGACTGCATATCTTAACAAGAACCCTAATCTTAAAGTACGTAAGACTTATGAGCAAAGGTATATCTTTCACATATACACTAGATTTTATTCTTGAGGAATTCCATAAGGAGCTAATGAAAGTGGTTAGCCGATTAGCAAATACCTGGCCAGATCGATCTAGATCACCGTGGTTTGGATATTATCGACGCTAATCAAGAAGGTCAAGACAATTGATGGTGTCATATCTAGAGAAGTACATCACCGAGTTTATAGCACCATTGATGGTACATCACCGAAGTTTTCTATCAATCGAGTAGAGATTCATATAGCCAAGAAGAGATATTTATTTAAGGGACCTAGAGAATTTTTCATTTTATGAAGCTAAAGCTCAAGATGATATTGCATGAGAGAAGAACATATTGAAGATATAGTAGTGGGTCAGATTAGAAATTTAATGTTCAAGAATTCAAACAATAATAAAGGAAATGAGGTTGGACATACACGTTGGGAGAATCTTCGATAAGTTCCTTTGGTGAACTTTGTTTATATAACAATGCAACCACCAACACGTAGAAGAAGTTGGTTTCTACAAGGAGAAGAAGAAGATTTATTGAATGAGGAAATTCAGAGTCCGCTATGGAAAAGGAAGGGAAGGCTGAAGAACCTCACCGATAAGTATTAGTAACTTCAGGAACTGCACAAACTGCTGAAGTAAGTACTATTACTCCTCCCATTGTTTTAGCAACATTAATAAATCAAAGTAATCAAAGTAGTCGATCTAATTTATCACTCAAAGCATCAAGCATAAGTAGTATACACATACCACCGAAACCCAATAATGTAATATCCATGGAAGATGAGATGAGGTTACTCCACCTTTAGGGGAGACAGATCCAAAGATCCCAATCAACACCGGTTTCTATGTGAGGTCAGGTAGAGTATTGGCAGAATGTCATCAATGAACTGCTATGAGATAAGTTTAGTAATTGGACCCTAAGAGACTACGACTGAGATGATACATGAAATTTGTCCAAGGAGTTGTACGTACCAAAACCATTGAATGATATTAATATTGTGTTGATTATTGAATTCAAGAAACCCAAATCAAAAGTCACAGCTTAATTACAAAGCTGCTAGAAAACTCGCTGCAGTAGCTGAACTCATTTGGAGTTTGATTAGAGGTTTAAGACCTTAACAGGCCATTTGAGTTTCCAAATCCCAAATGAATAGGTCAGTGGAATGGTTCTCATCGCCTCCTACCACATCAGTTCCCTCTCGATGCAAGCAGTAATATTTTCACAATCCAGGTAATCGAGATCCCATGAAACTAGAATCAACCCCTATGGGAGAACTTAACCCAGTTTGAGTCAAATCTTGAGTCAGCTTACTAGTTTGTCTCTACAGGCTGGAAGCATTACGAAGAAAGACAAGGGAAAAAGATAAAAGAGAAAGACATCCGGTATCAGATGCAAGTTAGAAGGTCATGATAAGGAGAATTGTCCCCATTCCATGAATACTACCTGGAGCTCCAAGAACTTTGAAGCAAGTTACTTCCCACCTTGGTACATATGTAGGGAACATACATCTCCCCAGGAATCTCATTAAGCAAAAATATGTTCGTGATGCCTGGCAACATTTAATCGCACATCTCTATAAATTTGTGGGGCATGATGAGAAGGGACTATAGAGCTTATGATCTCTTTGCATGAAAGTCTTGGCAGATACCCATAGGATTCAAGGTGAATTATGTGAGAAAGGAAGAATCCATGCAAGATAATTCCCTGTGAAGAGTAGAAACTTCAACCCTCGGTGGTAGATCTGCAGGAAGAGTAATGAGAGGAGTGCATGGAATGAGGGTTGAGGTCGACTATCTATTATAATTGTGCACGGATGGGATAATTTGGCAAGGGACCTGCCGAACCCTTGTTCCACTTGCATTTACTACAAATCATTTGAACATGTCATACAATATTGTCCTGTGTTGTTAGCCAAACTTCGGGAGATATGAAGAGGAAACCAACAACAACCGATCTCGCTAACCTCGCAGAGTGGATCCTTGATTCATTGTTATCACTAGAGGAGGTGTTTCTATAGGAGAAGAGAAAGTAACACCAATAAAGACTACAAAACAATTAGGAGTCGAAATCTAATCGAAGACACAAGAATTTGATCCAAAGAAAGAGAAACAGACATTTGAGGAAGAAAGAAAAAGAATTTGGGAGAGACCAAAGCCCATCAAAAATATCAAACTGTAAGCTCCAGAATACGGAACGCCCTCTAGAATTCCATCACCGCTTCCAAATCTTAGAAGGGAAAAGACGTAAGCAAGCTTATGGAATTATTATGGACTTGCATTAATTTAATAAAAGCATTGCCGGCGTACAAGAGATACAAAATTTGATCGCATTACAATATGAGCTAGGAAAAGGTAGATTTCCTTTACCGAGTAGAGAGAAGTAGCACTGGCATTTAAAAGAGAAGGATAACAAGGAGTTACACCTTAATGCTCAGATTTGATATTATGATATAGATTATGTGGTCCCTCGACTTAGGGTTTGAGGTCACCGTTACACGAAGAAGACCCTGGCATTGATGGAAAACCTAAGTTGATCTATTCCCACGTTTAGATGGCTGCTGCATATATCGAGACCCTTTGAAGATCTGGAACATGTCCCTCGCGACATCACCTGGCCTAATCGTTTGTAAACTTTAGCAATTGGTGATAGTTGACTCCATAATTGGTCCCAGCATCCCGCGGTCATAGGAATTGATCGATTTCCAATAATTCCACCATTGTTAAATCCTAGCGAAAGAAGAATGACATTTTAAGGTGACGGCCTTAGGTTCATTGCACCCATGGATCCAGATGAAGGTCCACTGTATACAAAGCCCATAAGAGAAGAGGACCATTCATTGCTGAACTAGAAAATATATACAAATTGACCACAAGATAGCAAGATTACATTAATCCTACAAATGATGGGAATCTAAGTCGGCGATGGGACGTACCGCGACAAGTTCATCAGATTCGAATGAAGCACTAGAGAAATGGTAGAACCAGATGTATGAAGTATCAACCAGACAGTGTGCTTGCATTACTTGATCATTGTGCTGTATTGGAACATAGTTATGTGACCCACGCAATTATGATGGATTGAATGATATCATATCCTTTGTAAAGTAATTTGATTTGCAGGTACCTGGAAAACAAAGGTTGTTGTCACTATATAAAGTTTTGAAAGAAACACCAACTAGATTGTGGGGAACACATAGGAAGAACATCACGGACTAGGTGAAATGTCGCATTTTGATGACAGTGCATTTTTCAGACCGAGTAGAAGGGTGCGAAGTTAGATATGTAGGTCAAAGTTGTCTAAATACCATGTGTGAAGTTGTGAGGAACCCTGGAGAAACATTCCTCGAGAAAAATGGGTAAAAAAATTCATCAACACACTAGAAAAAGCCCATATCAACTAGTATCTTCAAGAAAACTACTTCATCACCTAAATTGGTGTATGACTCAATCTTTGTAGCCACATTCCATTTGAAAGTTAGCCACCCCATGGTAGATCAAGCTTCTTTATAGGTTATAAGACATAGCATTTGAGGAAAATCTAACCCTATGGAGAAAGAATATGATGAATGGGTTGCACCTCTTCATAAATTGCAAGAGTGTTACAATATCAATGTCGATGAAGACGATCATCCAAGGAAGGTGACCACTACGTAGTAGAAACATAAGGACAAAGAGATATAGAAGGACCAGAAGTCGAACTACCCTTCATTGGAAAACCAACCAAAATCAAAGTCAATATTATTGGGATGTAGAAATCTCCCAACCGCCAACGGGAGATTATTGGGATGATGACACTATTGATAAGATCACAGTAATATCCATGAATATCATGATTTGTTTCCAACCAATTTCACTTATATGAAGGGAATTAAAGGACCTGTGGGAGAAATGAAAATTCCCCTGAAACTAGATGTAAGACCAGTCAAACAAATACCATACATACTGAACCCTAAATATAAGTGAGAAAGTTAAGGTTGAATAGGACAATGGCCGGAAGGAATCATATAAACTCTGGAAGAGTTAGAATGGATTAGCCCTATGGTGGTTCAAGACAAGAAAATGGGAGAGATTGTAATCTATGTAGACTTGAGGAAACCGAATGCATGTCTACATGATCCATTCCCTACATCGCTTATCGATGAAGTGTTAGATAACGTGGGGGGACAGGAAGTCTACTCCTTCACTAATGGATTTCCAGGTTATCACCAAATTAGGGATTGCCAAGGAAGATCTCGATAAGACCACATTTGCAACAGACCTGATCCTACTCAAGATACAAAGGATGCCTTTGATCAAGAATGCACTACCTATATTTCTTAGGGTGGTATTGAATCATTCTGCTGAGTTTTGGCATAAATTTCCCTGGAAGCCCATTTGACGATTGGACTATTTTTATCTTGTTCCAAAATCATAATGGAATGCTTAAGACTAATGTTGGATAAGTGCAATGTCATATTTCCAACCTCAAGAAATGATTTATTTTCACCCTTTGAGTGTTTCTTTTAGGCCATATTGTGTGTGTTGTGGGTTGTTAGTCAACCATTCAAGATTTGCATTATTATTGATCTACCCTGCAATTCACAATGATACTTGTACACTACTGACATACCGATACCATTGTGAAGTTCATTAATGGCTATGTACGACAGAAGACCTATGGAGAATATTTTGAAGAAATATTGTCAATTTAATGGACAGAAGAATTCTAGCATATCTTTGACATTAATCGAAATAGAAAATGGTTATTATGCCTATTCTAGTTTTTCAGTGGAGTAAGGAATTTCACGTGCATTTCGATGCATCCTTTATTGTATTGGGAGCAAAGTGTTAGAATGATTCGAAAATAGGGTCGACTTAGTGCTATGCTATGCAAGCACCCCTCTACTTCATTAAAATAAACTTGCAGGACCTTGCTCCATGATAAAATAATATGCAAGATAAATTATGTGCCAAGTTTATGCATCTTCTTTAAATGTTCATGTATGATTAAATGTTCTTTTAGATGGTTAAAAAAATGTACTTGGAATGAAAACACATAAACAATACTTGCAGCAAATAAAACATCAAACTCAAAACAATAATGCGAGCTGATAGTGAGTCTTCACCCTCTGGCTACATCTCCTCGAGCTCCATTAATGGACGTATTTCTCTCGATTAATTAATTTGTCAAAGATTATTTTCCTTTATAAGATGTTGCTCTAAACTAATGGAAATTTTGATCACCATTTGACTTCATAATACATACAAAACCCCAAAATGTATCATTAATAATAAAACTAAGGAAAACGGATCATGGCTCATCCGGAGTATGACCCTTCTACATGTGGCCTTAAGCTTCCCGAAGCTTCTTTGTGGAAAACACCTCAGAATTCCTCAAATGGATCTAAAACCAATCCCAAAGTGTTTAGAGCATATTAATTAGCCAAAATGATTATTCAATCAATAAAACAAACATAGGCTCATCCGAAAGTAAGACCTCAATCAATGAGGGCTCTAAGATCCCTTTAGCTTCCTGAAAATTAAATGGTTAAAACCTGCAAAAGAAGTCTTCAAATGTATCGCGGAAAATAGTGCCACCGGATTCAAAACATCCAAAACCCCTAGCTAGGATTTTGACACCTCTTTTGGCCAAAAATGAAGAAGATAGGCCTCCCCGCCCATTTTCCTTCAAGCTTGTTGTCTCTGTTCGCCAAAACACACCTCCTCGGGTAAGGTTCAACCAAGAACACGCTTCAAAACACGCGTTAAAACCTAGCACCGGGCGCAACCGCGTGAACTGTGTAAATTGTAGGATGGTTAGGGAACCTAGCTCCCTAACCGCATAGGCATTGGGCTCATGGGTCATGTGACCTCGTTTCTCGCACAAAAAGTTAGGTTCCAAGAGTGAATGTGTAATGGATAAGTGGCGGGTGTGTGTTGTAAACGTTTCAAACCAAATCCAAACCTCGCACGCAAAAATTGGCAAGGTCATATGGTAAACATTGAAACCGTAAGCTAACCATTTGAAATGTACCAAACCCACATGCGTTATAAGTCCACTGGTCATATGTATTATTAATAACCATCGGGCCGGTGTTTCTCCCGTACCACCCCCGCTACCAACTTAACCATAATCACCCAAATAAATACAAAACCATTCATATAAAAAAGAACTTAATGCATGGTGTTGGTAGGGTGGACTTCGGTTAAAGCTTTGACGAGAGGGAGGTCCGGGTTCAAACCCATAGACTCCATAATATTTTGAACCAATCAACCAATTACAATGGTGCCACGTGGTGCCACACCATTTTCCCATTAAATTCCATGTGTCACTGCATGTCAGCTCCGTCCTCGCCTACCAATATGAAACTGCTACAACATCATATGCCACTCTTCTTTAGTGTAGTTGGATGTATGGCCTCTCATTTCACGCCGATCCCAGAATGGGATTCATAAATTTGACCGCATACCGCCTCATTTTTCCCCCATTTTACGACTGAACAAATCATGATATCTCTCTCTATCCGAAACTGGCTTGAACCCAAACAAGTTATGTTGGCTAGCGATGACGAGGGATACACACCCATTCATTTTGAGGCAATTCCCAGAACTTCTTGATATATTTGAGCTAAATTTTAACCCTCTAGTCCAGATTTTGATCATGCCTTCCCAATGAAAGGCTTTTGGACCCAAAAAATTCATGATTATTTTTCTGAGCTTCAATACTCTTCTCTTTCAAGTTCTATCAACTCCATTCTACTTGAAAGTCTTTTGATAATCACCTGAATACCTTGACATGTCTTGCATCGCGAATCGACTATGTCCTTCAACCACTATTTTCTCAAGGTCATATTTAATCTAATTATTGTCTTGTGCTTGAATACTTCCAACCTTCCTTCTTACCGAGAATCAAGTCCCTCTTGTGAACCTCTTGACGCCAACACAATCATCTCTCCAATGGCTGCAAAATCTTTCCCGCTGACATCTTGTCACAAACTAAGAAAACCATCAATCTTGGAAACAAAATTTATACAAGACTGAAAATGATGCTGCACAAAGTTCCTGCTCTCTTCAAGAAAACGGTTTCATATTGTACTTCATCAAAGTATATGGTGTTTTCTTGCATCTTGGCGTACTCAAAATCAACTTACAACCCATCAAACACCATCGACTAAACACAAATCAAAAAACATGATCAATACAACATAGTCAGTTAAGGCAACATCGACACAAGTCAAAAACTCATTTGAAACATATCGAACTTCCAAAATGACAAGTCAATATTCATGATACACAATCATGTTACTATCATGAATCATTCATGATAGTTCACCGATTCAATCGCTTATACATACAATAATAAAACACATGATTGTGTATAGCTCTTCAACTCTCCTTCAAGTACAAACATAAGTACATAAACCCAAAACATGTGGGTACATATGAGCTGAACATGAAAAGATATGTGGTTGTAACAAGTGAACATCATATCCCACTTTTACATCCTCCTGGTGCCAGGTAACAACAACAAGAATGCCTTCAGATGAATTGCATCTACATGTAACTTGCATCATACAAGTTGTGATAAAACGCTGCAACTTGTCATACCTCCTGCCAAATGCATACATAGATTGAAAGTGTGATTACAATGTAAAATGCAAGCCTTTAATTTGCTCCATAAATCCAACCATTTCTTACCAAGCCAACCTCAATCTGACTTTTCTAATGAAAATCGTCCTCTTGGGAATCATCTTGACACACATCGATAATGGAATCTCCTTTTCCATTCTTTCCAACCCCTATCCATATGCTTCTTGTGTTGTGGATGAGTGGTTGATGCAATGTCCAATATCAATAATGAGATGACCCCTCTTCTGATAATGAGTGCAAATCTTTGCATCCTCTTTTCACGCTTTGTCTCTTTGCTTGTAAAGTTTCCTGAAGCGGTCAATATTTTCCCAACATTTTGAAACATGATGATTTATATAGCTTTACACATGTACACATGGAAGTTTTCTTTCCTATTTTTACATGTAAATTGCGACATGCTTAACATAATCAAAAGTAAATCAATGATATGCACTATACCTTGAACATTCACCTTATCTTGAGGAGGTGGAATTTGAAGAGTTACAAGCTCTCATTTGAAGACCAACAACAGTGTTCTTGTCCCTTTACTCACTGCCAACTCTTCGCTTTCACACATTTGCATTCATCTTGGAAATCACATACTTTGCATGTTGGAGGGGTTGAACTTTCACCTTTATAGCCTTCCTTTGAGGAGGGTGAACTTGAAACAAAAATTTGTTCTTGGAACTTTTTCCCCTTGTCTCCTCAACTTTTGAATTTGCTCCATCTCTTTGTTCATATCCAAGACCTCACAATACTTGGGTCTCTCTTCATCAACAATAGGCTCAACAATGCTCCGTGCATGCTTGCCTAACCCTTTACCTTCATAACCCATTTTTAACAATAACTTGGACCCTATTCCTCTTGTGTGATTTTCAAAACACCTAAACATTCATCTTGAGAGGGAATTTGAAGATAAAATAACATTACATACCCTGCGTTCATGGCTGTACTCAGGGTATTTCCTTTTCCTCATGGACGGAGTCTCCATCTCATGCAATCCTTTTCAAGAAGATGGTCTTTTCTCCTCCCTATGGCCATCAACCGCCTTCAAGGGCAATGCCTTTCTATATTCCCACATATCTTTCACCACATCTCTCATGGGAGCAGCAACTCTTCAACATCTCTTTGTCAAAGAACTTAGATAGATTAAAATGTATGAGAACTATCAATGTTTGAAGCTTCCTTCATCCTTACAAGATATCAAACTTCAACACAAAACTTGCACAAATACCAACAACTAAATCTCAAGCTATCAATGGAAAATACATGAGCAAAAACAACCTATGCTCTGATACCACCTCGATCTAAAATAGTGGTTGGACTTTATTACATGCAAGCACCCCTAATTTCATTAAAATAAAATTTTACAGGACCTTTCTCAATGTAAGTTAAAATATGCATAAATTATACAATTTTATGCTTCTTATTTTAAATGTTCATGTGAGGAAATGTTCTTTTAAAATGTTAAATGCGTTTTAAAATAAATACCGTAAAACATAACTTGTTAGCCAAACCATCAAACCTTCACAACACATCAAAATTATAAAGGAGTTCACCTCTCTCTGGGTTACATCTCCTTGAGCCTCCACTAATGGACTTGGTTCTCTGGGATTAATTTGTAAAATATTCTTTACGTTGTTTCTCAGCTCCAATGGAAATTCTGACTGTAACATTGGGATCCAAATATTAAAATCTTCTAAAAATGACTAATAAAACTCAAAACCATCGGCTCATCCCGGTATGACCTCTTCTACATGTGGCCTTAAGCTTCCCCCGAGCTTTCCAGTGGGAAACAACACCTCGTAAAAGTCCCTTAAAATGGATCCGGAAACCAATCCTTAAAGTGTCTTTAACGACATCAGTCAAAATTATTATTCAATCACAAAACAAACATAGGCTCATCCGGAAAGCAAGACCTCAATCAATGAGGGTTTCAAGCTCCCAGGTAGAGCTCCTGAGACTTCAATGGTTAAAACCTACAAAAGAAGTCTCAAATTCATATGTGTAAATAGTTCCAATGGATTCAAACATCCAAAAACCCCTAGCCAGCTCTTTTTTTGGCACCTCATTTTAATAAAAAATGAAGAAGATAGGCCTCCCGCCATTTCCCTCCTTCAAGCTTGGTGTCTCTAGTTTGCTAAAACGCACTTTCCTCAAGCGCTGCCGCTTCAACCAAGAACATGCTCAAAAAGTCATGCTAAAACCTAGCACACACGGTAACCGCGATAACTGCGTAAACCTAGGATGGTTAGGCATGCCCAGCCCCTAACCGCCAAAACCACAATCACAAGGTCACTATAGACCTCACGCTTAGCGAAAAGGGCTCTCGCTTATAAGGAGAAATGTATGAATGACAAGTGGTATGCAGTGGTACCCGCTTCAAACCACAAATCCAAACCTCGTGACGCAAAAATTCACAGGTCATATGCAAACATTGAAACCGGTAATAACCATTTGAAATGTACTACAAAACCCACATATGCTATAAGTCCACTGTCATGTATTATTAATAAATCCACGTCAAAGCCCCAGCCCGACCCCTTGCACCAACTTAACCATAATCAAATTCAAATAAATACAAAACCATTCATATAAAAAGAACTAATGCATGGTGTGTTGGTAGGGTGGACTTTGCTAAAGCTTTGGACGAGAGAGGGAGGTCTGGGGTTCAAACCCCATGGACTCCATAATATTTTGAACCAATCAACCAATTACATAATGGTGCCACATGGAAGCTCATGAACGTAGCCACGCAGTATGGGCCACGTGGCACCCCACCATTTGCCCATTAAATTCCACGTGTCGCAATGTCATTCACCCTCAGCTACCAATATAAAACTGCCACATCATCATATGCCACTTCAATGTATAGATGTACGACCTCTGCCATGTCAGCATCCGTACGGACTGTACGGACTGCACAGTCAACACTCATTTTTTTCCCTCTTTGGCGATTCGAATATATCGTGATATCTCTCTCATCTGATGTCCATTTGAACCCAAATGATTTGCGTTGGGTTCGTGACGACGAGGGCTATGCACCCGTTCGTTTTGAGCCAATTCTGAGAACTTTTATTTTTGAGCTAAATTTTGACCCCTGGTCCAGATTTTGATCATAGAACAACTAGGAGTAGGAGATATTGACCACCTGTTAGCGTTTTCTAGTAGGAAGCTCTCAACAGCTGAGATAAATTACACCACCACTAAGAGAGAAGGTTTAGCCATGGTGTATGTGTTGCAGAAGTTTCGCCACTACTTGTTGGGAGGACACTTTAATATGTTCACATATCACTCTGCACTGAAATACTTAGTCAACAAGCCAGTGTTGGGGGGAAGGATATGCATATGGATTCTGTTATTTCAGGAATATTATTTTTAAATTGTGGTAAAGCCAGGAAGAATGAACAAGGGACCTGACCACTTGTATAGGGTAGAACATGGAGAGGAACCTACTAGTTTGGAGGATACACTTCCATATGCATAGCTACTGGACATCAAGAATATTGATGATCACTTCACCGAGATATTTAAGTTCCTATCAACAGGAATGGAACCTTCCGAAGACACGGTCATTCAGAATAAATAGTTGGTAGTACGCACTATAGATTTTTCACTTATAGATGGATGGCTATATAATATGAGATTTGATGAGATCTTGAGGAGATGTGTTATGGAGGTAGAAAGACCACTAATTATAGTAGAATCACATGAAGTCATCGCAGGAGGACACTTCGAGGGGAAAGCGATAGTGCAGAAGGTTTTGAGAGCTATCCTCTGGTCGCCCACTTTACACAGAGATGCTAAAGAATACTATAGAGCTTGTGATGTATGCCAAAGAGTTGGGAAACCTTCTAGAAGAGATGAGATGCCTTTAGCACCCCATCTAACCTTATAGGTATTTGAGAAATGGGCCATTGATTTCATGGGACTTATCAACCCACCAGGGAAGTGCATAGGAGCAAGATACATTACCACTGCGACAGAGTATTTGACTAGATGGGCAAAAGCAAGAGCAGTTAAGGAATGTAGTGAAACTACAGCTGCACGATTCATATTTGATGAAATCATAACCAGGTTTGGATTCCCAAAGGTACTTATGAGTGATCAAGGTACACATTTTATTAATAAAACTATTGAATCCTTGACTCAAGAATTTTAAGTCCATCACCAGAAGAGCACTCCATACCACCCGCAGGAAAATGGTATAGTTGAAGCCTTCAACAATATCTTGGAGACTGCACTGACGAAGATTTTCTGTGTAAATAGAGATGACTGGGATTTGAGAGTACCAGCAGTACTATGGGCCTATAGAACCACTTGTAAGAAGCTGACAATGCAGACTCTGTTTAAGTTAGTTTATGGTCTAGAAGCCATAGTACCCATGGAATACTTATTTCCTAGCCTGAGAATTGCAGCATTCACAGATATGGATGACACTGGCACTCTGCAAGATAGACTTATGCAGTTGGTAGAGCTAGAGGAAGACAGATTTATTGTAGGATTCCATCAGCAGGTACAGAAGGAACGAGAGAAGTGTTACCATGATAAACACATCAGGAAGAAAGCCTTTAAGCAAGGAGATCTAGTATCGGTCTATGACAACAAGTTCATGAAGCATCCAGAAAATTTCAGAACACATTGGCTGGGACCATATGAGGTCGCATATGTTACAGAAGGAGGAGTTGCACAGTTGAAGACTTTGAATGGAGAATGGAAGGAAGGTTTGGTGAATGGAAATCGGTTGAAATTGTACTATGACAACCAGTTTCCTTGCATCTCTCAGTAAGATCATAAGGAGAAGGGTCTAGGTACCAGGTGCAATTGAAACTGGGTACCAGACATAGAAAAGACAGTCTGCACACCGTGGGGAGGAACTGAGCCGAAAGCATAGGCTGCATTGCACAGTCTGAAGTCGAAGAAAAGAAAAATCTTCAAATCAAAGTGCCTTGGGATGAGTCACAGGTGAGTGTTGGGGGCCTGTTGTCCCTTGGGTATGGACTAAGGAAGAAAATAAAGGAAAAAGGAAGAGAAAAGATGAAATATGAGTTGCGCGGAAGACATGTTGACTAAGATTGGGTCGAAGTGGTAAAAGTAGCAGAAAAGAAGGAGCGAAGTACAAGAGAGTGAGTCGTTGGACAAGAGGATCAAGGAGAACAGATCACCAAGGAATATGGATCATGGAAAACTCAACAAGAGGAAAAATCCACTAATGTCCATATTCTTCTAACCCTTGCTCTAATCAATACATAAATTTAGTTATTGAAGAACACTTAGGTGATGAAAACGATCTTAAGAATTCTAACATTCCAATGAAACTGATTAGAGATGTAGATCTGCAATTGGAAGAAGAAACCTTAAACCTTCATCCACAAATCATACCTTCTCCAAAGGAAATATTAGATGTTTGTCATGAAAGTTTCAAATTGTCTATCATACATGAGGTAAATTTAGATGATCATATTATGTTGAAGGATTTATCACCAAAACAAAGTGAAGGTCTTAAGGAAAGTAAAGAGGAATGTCTTGAGAATACAATTGATAAATATCATAACTCAAGAGATTATTTTCATGTGCTCATTTTTTATTCCTTTTACTCTTTATATCCCGATCTCTTCTTAGATTCTGGTGGACTTGATACTTTACCCACAATATCTCACTCTTTTCCATCACAATCAAATCTTTTCGATATGCCAATATTTTGTGAAATTAATTCCAAACATAACATTTATGAAGTTGGATTTGATGATCTTTCACTTTCATCACTCGCATGGAAAAAAGACATGTCGCAAGATGATTTTACACGATTTATTTTTTAAAAAGACAATGCACTCATTCTTAGAGATCGAATATTCTACATTGCATATTCGTTCTTTGATTAGTTCGAATTTTAATTTTTATGCTTCACATTTTGAAACGATCAATATCATCAAAGGAAGCGTTCAAACCAATAATCTAATCGATGTCATGAATCCTCTTATGATGTGTTCCCCATTGATATATCCATTTCATCGAAGTCCTAGTTTTCATCCTAATTTTTATGACAGGATCTTAGAATGGCTTGAAGATTCATATCTAAAAAATATTCATAATAAAGATAAAGTTGTGCTTGATTTGTTCCTACCTAAATATATAGGAAGTAAGCATGACATGATTTTTTTAGATCCTCCATGTGAAGAAATGGGTGAACACTTGGAGAATTGTCAAGAGGATGGGGCACTTCGGCCTTGGCTGATGGTTATGTCATGTCCCCATAATATTGACAAGTTTTCCAAACTTACTTACACTCTTTCATGCCATTATGACCCATATCACGACAAGATTGAAAAATGGTTGGAGGATTCATACATCAAGAAGTTTCAAAAAAGTGGTAAGGTCGTGCTTGTTTTGTTTTTAAAATAATATATAAGAGGTAAGCATGACATATTTCTTTTGTATCTGCAAATACTACATACTTTTATTCTGATTTTCGATTTTCTATGCATTGCAGGATTGAAGATGCTCTTGTGGCTGCACTGGAAATACGATTTTACTTAGCGTTTTGATCTATTTAGTAGTTTAGAGTAAGTTTAGGAGTAGGTTTCCTTTAGTTTTATTTCTCAGTGTTTCTCTTTGTAATAATGTAGTTATGAACACAAGTGGGCACACCAAGAGAACCATAATATGAATGTTGTCAGGGAAGTCAACTTTAAATCTTTTTCTCTCTGCTTTTCGTTGAATATTTCTTTTCAAAAACGTAGTATCATCATGAAAAATTTAAATGGAAAGTAAAGAGATAAGTAAATTTGAACTATCAATTCAACCCTGACCCAAGGTTCCACGAGTAGGATTGCACTCATCTTAATAAGGATTTTTCTATTTTCTTTTAGTCTCTTTTATTTTTAATAATAATTCTTGGTCAAAGTAACATCTCATGCATCACTATTTTAAGAAAAGAACTTGCTCGCATATGATATTTTATATTATTTAGTTCTTCCTTTATTTTACAGTGAGATGGTAGTAGATCCCAAAGCTCGGGTTTATCTTTGGCCAAAATTATTTCTGAAAGTGTGTTTTTGCTATTTCAATTTTGTTTATTTTGATATAGTTCTGATTTTGAATCTCATTAATAAAATCTGATTCAGTTTGTTGTGTGTTTTTTTTTTTCTTTCTTTCTTTGATACAACTTTATTCTTGTGTGTCTTTTTGAATAATTATATTTCTGATCAAAGAGCGATTGTTGAAGGAAGCATTCATTTCAAGAATTATTATTTTTAAATCAATTTAAAACAGTTCAAACAATTTTTGATGTTAAGGTTCAGCTCAGATAATTGATTTGTAAGTCAGTTGAGTACCATGAAATCCTAAATGATCTTTGTCAGAGTATTACCCTTGAAATCTGTCAAGATCTTTGGGAATTACGATTATCCTTAGACTTTTTATGTCGTCCATATTCTTAATGAAACACTTTTAAGTGCTTCCCCATTCTCTAGATGATTTCTTAAAGGAAATGTAAAATCTCTAAACCATGATAAAACTTCCAGTTTTGAAAGAAAATAAATAACATGATCAACTATTCACCTTTATTGCAATTAACCTCCAGTATCACCCCGCTCTCTTTTTCATCAATAAATCTATAATTGGATTATTATTTAAAAGTGGCATAAGAGGGTTGGAAGCACTTAAGTGTGGGAAGTGTGTGTAAACCCATTGGGGTACTAAACAGGATCGCTGGCAGTGGGTAAATGCACACATGATACCAAGACAACTTCGTCGGGGTACTGATCAGGCCTGCTGGCGAAGCAATTTTGGGTCAAGAGGTAGTAGGTATATGCTTTTAAGTTAACTTTTATGGAAGTATACATCATGTGGATAGACAACTATTGGATGGGATTAAAGTACTTGAGTGGGTCAAATGACATCCCTACCGAGGTTATGGACTCATGTTGGCAACAGTGGCTCTATCAACGGTATTGAAGTTCTTTTATAAACATAGTGACTATTTGATTAAGACATTATTTCAGGTTATAATCCCCTGCAAAGTAAATTCTATTGTATGATTATAACATTGAGCTTATCTTAATACTCTATGGTCTCAAAGTGAATTTATTTCAGGGAGCTTAAATCCTTTTTCAAGTCTTATTTTTTTCTTCCTGAGATGAAATCTTACCAGATCAAAGATAATTGTTTCACCTAGTAAGTCGCCATTTATTGTTCCCCAACAACTCTCCCTAAAGTTTTACAAAATTTAAAGGGCCCCCATTAGAATCTTGATAATTATAGTGAGCTACAGAATCAACATTTTCAAATAGTTCCATACCTTTTCTTGGTTTGAGACAAATTTAAGACATTCACTATAGTATGAGACATTCATTACAAGAGTATATGTCAAAATTTAGAAACGAGCTTAGAAATCTCAATTTAAACAAAAACATTAATTTTTATCAACTGTTTACTTTCGTTTAAATTATGATTATGTGTTCATTCTTTTGCTCATTAGAAAGTTTGAGTATTTTGAATAACGGGTTCAATACTTCATCAAATAATATCCTGGTTGGTTTCTCATTTTCACAAAATCATTTGGTGGGATTAATTAATTAATTTTTTTTTTCATTTTGCATCTCATTTCAAAATAAAAATAATAATAATTAAAGAATTATCTATCATTTGTTTGATTTTGTGAAAACTCAAAATTAAATTTTTTCTCCTCTCCATCAACTTGAAGCTTCTAGAATTTTAAGATCATATTTGAAAGGAAAATATAAACAATGTTTGTTTAGAACTTATAGTTAGTTTAAATTCATTTTAATTTTATTGTTCTAGATTTTGTTTTATTCACAATTTTTAGGTTATTAATTTAGGTTTCTTTTTGTTTCACAGGTTTCTATTATCAGTTATTTGGTACAGATATGATTATGGCTTGATTTTATTATCTAAATACGTTCAAGATGATTGATCCAAAAATAATATTGGATTGTTGCAAATAAATTTATGAGCAACAACACATAAAATTTGGAAATGCGTCAAGAACAAACAAACGATTTTGCGGGACTGATTTCAACCAAACCATGAGGATTCTGAAGAAACGGTTGAAAACCCTATCCAAAATGGACCCATTTAGCTTACACGCGAGAATTTTCCCAAAAACATGCACGATTTGAGAGATATTTGTGTCTCTTTATGAGGAAAATTTCAGGTGATGGTAATTATTAGTGATGCCCAGACTGTTCATTCATGGTATAAATATATGAAAAATTTTAGAGCCAAAAGATCCAAGAAATGGAGAAGATAATTTTTATCCTTTCTCTTTTGTATATTATTTATTTTGTAAACTTTATTTTCTTTTCAAATGGAGTAATGGATGGTTGGAATCTTTGGGAGAATGGGCAAGTATTTTCAAAGAAGAATATGGAATTTCAGATTGCTTAATGGTTTTTGTCTTGTGAGAAAAATGGTTTTATTTTCATTATAATATCTTCATATTCTTTGAATAATTGATTATGCATTGATTTAAATTAGTTTTAGTCTGTTTTATCAATACATGGTTAATTGTTATCATTTATATATTATTTTTTTCAATCTTTAAGAGTCTATTATCCCAAAAGTTCTTCCTAGACCATATGATGAACATATTTTGTTGAAACTATATATGAAATCAGTTTACTCTTTGGGTTTCATCATGTGTAAACTTTGCAGTGTTTTTTCATTATCTTCTCATGCAATTTCTTGATGTGAAATGTTATCTGTGTCGAATTAGCTTTAGTCAGTTCTGCACATAATATTTTATATCATGTTTTTCTTTATGTTGTTCATTATCTTTTGGTTTAGTTTATATATGTTACTGATCATCTATTCAAGTATTTTGAGTTTACATCCGATGTTAGATAGATGGTAACACCATTATTGAGAATTGGAATTTCTTTAATTTTTAGTTATTGGACATTTCAAGGTCACAAAATAGATAATTATTTGTCTTTCTGTCATTTTAAACTTGCTCTAGAATATGATGTTGGAAAATGTTTAACAGGTAGCGCATGCTTGTCATTGATGGCAAGTACAGCAATGAAGATGGAATGAGCACAGGAAGAATGTAACAGACGGGTGCCAGAAGTATTTTAGGAAGACGTTGCAGAGCAAGCCCGATAAGTTCAGAAGAGATAGTGCAGAGGATTGTTGGCAGGTTATTATCAGGCAAAGTAAGCTTTTCATTGATGGCAAGCTCAGAGTATGCAGTGAAGGCAAAACAAGGACAAAGTACACTCCAGAGGAGAAGCGCCAGTGATCGCTGGATCTCATCCTGAATTCCCGATGGACGTCAGATCTGAATGAAGACTAAAGAAGTGCGCAGATTTGGAGGATAGATCTCAGGCGTTAGATCTGAGCGCAGGGTCCGACCACCGTTGGATCGAGGAAAACCTGCATGATCTTTAAAAGTGCAAGGAGTAGAGGGCTCACAAAATCACGAAAGCAGGAGGACCATCCATCTCAAGGGGTTATGTGGACCGTTGATCCGACTCCCTGTCGGAGTTTCAGGGATCGAGAGTTGGAGATGTCAAAGAATATTGACATCAAGAATCCTGAAATTGCGATGTGTGAAATCCCAACTGAATCTGAACCGTCAGATCAAGATGTGATCTAGATTGTCGATCCGACTCACGTCAGCAGACCACGTTAGCTAGGAAGACGTGGCACAACCAGGTAATGACAAGTGTCAGACCGATTCAACATGCCAAGCACATGTAAGTCATGAATTAGGGTGACATGTCGCAGTTATTTAACACATGTGACGTCAGCAGACTTACACCATGTCGAAGTTTCGAGGATCACGTGTTGGAGATGTCAAAGAAACAATGCAACAGGAATCCCTATTTCGCGATATGCAAAATTGCAACTTCAATCGCAGCCGTTGAGTCAAGATCAAATCCGGACCGTTGATTCCTGTCCATGTCGGAGTTTCGAGGATCGAGTGTTGAAGTTGTCAAAGAACATTCACCACACGAATCTTGATTTCGTGATATGCGAAATCACGATGTAATCTGAGCCGTCAGATCAAGATTTGATCTGGACCGTTGATTCCAGTCAATGGAGAGGCATCAGGGATCGAGAGTTGGATGTGTCAAATATTATTGACATCAGGAATCCTGATATCGCGATATGCGAAATTATGATTTAATCATTGTCGTTAAATAGAGATCAGATATGGACCATTGATCAAACTCCATATCGGAGTTTTGCAAATCACGACATAGAGAGGCAAAGAACCCAATGCATCAAGAATGCCGAAATCACGAAGTCGCGATTCAATCATTGTCGTTGAATCAAGATTAGATCTGGACCATGGAATCACAGGACATGTGGCAAGTGATCAAAATTTCGCTGACTTGGGGTCAACGGAGCATAGTGTCGAAAATCACGAAACGAGAAATCGCGAAAGCGCTTTTTGCATAGGCGCTTAGTTATGACCATAGTCATATTGGGGAAGGAGCTAGTGCAAAAAAGTTATGTATCGGAGTTTCGAAAATCGAGAGATGGAGAAGTCAGAGACTCTCAACATTAGGAGTCACAAAATCACGAAATGAAAAATCGTGAAAGTGCCTTATGCATAAGGCTGTGGTCACAGCCCTTGGACACATCAGTGAGAGATGGAGGAAAGAGATAGAGCAACCAAGATTGTTTTCGAGGATCGCGACTTGGAGAGGAAAGAACACAATGCAACAGGAATGTCGAAATGCGAAACCCGATTTAAAGGCAAGATTAATAAAGCTCATCCAATGGCGTAGATTAACCTGAAGAATATCTGAGGGCTACTGTTCCACGACACAGTGAAACTGCTAGAAACCATTGATGGATTCTACCAGAGGATGCGAAGACACTTCAGGATGACTGACTTAGGAGGTGAAGAGTCTCTGAGAGGAATGAAGATGTTCGTGGAGGCAATTGACAGCTGATGAGCATTGAGGCCTGTAACTGAAACAGAGAAGGTGAGTTCGACTGTCACAGAGAAGACAAAGAGTCTCAAACTACCAGAGAGACTGAGGAATCTCAGTATAACATACAGTGATGCTGGACACGTGGGGTGAACCACCAGAGAAGTTGAAGAGTCACGATGATGATCAGACAGAGCACTCGAGAGGTGGAGGATAATGGCGCGGAGTCAGCATGAAGAGGTATTGTGAACATTGCATGCACAAGGTGCACATAATCTATAAATACACGGTACAGAGAAGATATGGGGTTGTTGTTGCTGTTGGAGTTTTATGTGGTTGTTGGTGGTGAAAGTGATTCATGTGTGAAGAAGGAGGAGAGTGCAGCAGTTGAATTACACAGAAGAGGAACTGTGCAGTGAATGGACATGGTGAATAGAGCATAAAAGGCAGAAGAACAGACAGCGCAAGTCATGTGTGCAGAAAGGAAATGAGGCAGACAGAGCAACGAAATGCAACAGAACAATGATGAGTCTGGTAAGTCATTGTTGAACATCATATCACTGTAATAAGTTTCAGAAGCAAAGATTTATTTTGCAGGGTGGTTGGGAGGAGCTAGGGAGGACTGGTGTCCTCAAAGGTTCAAGTGGGTGCTTGAACACAGGGAGTTGGTTCTTCCTTCTAGTTGGTGCTAGAGAAACTAGGGAGTTGGTGCT
This sequence comes from Picea sitchensis, assembly GCA_010110895.2. Lineage (NCBI taxonomy): Eukaryota > Viridiplantae > Streptophyta > Pinopsida > Pinales > Pinaceae > Picea > Picea sitchensis. The sequence goes on along the minus strand of SNQJ01S0048282.1, from coordinate 95,883 downwards.
TCCTTCTAGTTGGTGCTAGAAAAACTTGGGAGTTGGTGCTTCCTTCCAGTTGGTGCTTCCTTCTAGTAGGTGCTAGATAAAATAGAGAGTTGGTGCTCTCAGCAAGTTGCAGCTTGAAAAACTGAGGTTGTAGCCTCATTATGAGTTGGTGCTCATATGTATGATAATGTAAATAATGTAACCATTACTTATCATATAAAGAAAAAGAGGTTTTTACCCTGTATGGGTT
>SNQJ01S0048282.1:47812-75405 GCA_010110895.2 Picea sitchensis | reverse complement strand
CTCACTCACTGCCATGCGTCCCTTCAAGATGGACGGTCCACATCCATTTGTGATTTCATGACTTCTGATGTCCCGGACGCCTCGTCTTCAAGACTCACGAAATGTTGAACTTCGATGCGCCAAAGTACCGACAGGCGCTCGATCTCCACCACGCATCCCCAACTGATGGATGACCCTGATCACTTCTCGCGATTTTGGGACTTTCGTTACCCGGATGAAAAAAATATTCTATCAACTCAAAACCCCGGTAGCCGATATACCAATGGGTCGCTTTATCTCCGCCACGTGTCGCCACAAACGGACGGTCCAGATCGTTCCCGGGATTTCGAGACTTGAAATGTCCCGAATTTCTTGACCTCGAGGATTCTGATATCCCGAGTGTCGATATCTCGATGACAACTCTCGTCAGGACTTTCACCTCGGCTATTCCCGATGGTAAACCTCGTGCAGATCCTGTCTGATCCGATGACTGACGGGTAATTGGACCAAGATCTAATGGTCTAGATCCGTTCTTCCTGTGCGCTCCTCCTATGCGTCTCCTGGACGTAGAAACCAATGATGTAGATCTCCTTCTCCGCCCGATCTAATGGCTACTGTGATCCCTCCTAAGCTTGCGCACTTTCTTCCGATGCTTGGAAGGATTCCAAGTCTCCCAAAGGCCTCAACCTTCGTCTGTTTTCTCCTCTTGCGGCTCTTCGACCCTAAGCTTCACCGCGCGTATGAAAACACTGTTCCTCCCGAGCTTTGGTTACTCAGAACTCATTCAAAGGGTCCTGTAGCTCTTGCACTCCTTGCAGTTACGACTATGTGCATTGGAAGCACTCGCCCTCTTGAGCTTATCCTTCTTCCAAATCCTTGAAGGATTCTTAGACTCCTGCGCCTCTGTAGAGTCTTCAGGGACGCACTGTGCTATCTCTCCTGAGCTTCGCACACGCTCGGACCCCTAAGGGATTTTGTCTTTATTCCCTTCTCCCTCGGATGGAGAATGTTTGGATGCTCTCCTGGCTATCCTTCTGCTCAAGCAACTTCTTGTTGAGTGCTACAGGGTGTTTAACAACCCTGTGAAGATCCCTCAGTGGATTCTTCTTCAAATCAAATAACTCAAAGAGTTCTCTTCTTCTTGTGTCTGTCTACACACTTACTCGATGCCCACCTGGTAGAGTATCCTCTCCTTTCACTCACTCAATGCCCACCTGACAGAGCTCTCAGAATCCTCAGTGATTATGTTTCTTCTGACTGAACTCACAACAGAGTTCCTTCAAATGCACCACTGTGCATATTCTCAATGCCCACTTGGCAGAGCTCTATAGAACTCACAACAGAGTTTATGTCTGCAACTCTGTCTCTCATACACAGCCTTGCCTCCAAGGTATTCAACAACCTTGAGGTCTTCTCCTGAGTTGTTGATTCCAGTTCTTGTGCCGCAACACGTCTTTGTCTGAACCCGTAGTATTCAGAAGTGCAACCTCTATGCACGGCTATCAGAACCCGTAGTGTCCTGTCACAACCTCCTAGTATGAAGCCTCAAAGAACTTCCCCTGAAATCAAAACAACCTGCAAATGCCTAGCATACATTCACAACATATAAAGAACACTCACAGACATCCATTCAACACAGAATACATGCAGGAAAAACTGCTCTGTTTGTATTAAAATGGCAAATGCCTGTATTTACAAGGTGTTCTTGAGCACAGCCTGTAACAAGGTCTCGACTCTTCTCTTCTTCTCTCTACTCGCAGATTCTCCTCTTCTCAACTTACTACAAAATGAGATACTCAAAATCTCTTTTACCTGAGGGGGCTCTTAGAGCGCTTCCCTCCAACCTACCTACCCTATTCAATTACATTGAATAGCTGTCTAGTCCAGAATCAGATCTAGATCTCATCCTTACAAACATTAAAGGCCTTCTTATCTACAGCCTGTGCAAAGGCACGGCTTCACAGCTCAACAACTTAAACATTTAATTGCATTCAATTCAAATCAAAATGAGGACTGCGCCTCTCTTCAGCTTTGAATGTGTGCGCTTGACGTGGCTAGCTGACGTGGAGAGATGCTCCTGCATCAATGTACTTTGCTGTAAAATGATGAAGCATGCACATTCCAAGATACCATGTGCAACAAACTTAAGTGCATGTGATTTTGAGGCCAGGGAGCCTTTGTGTATATGTTGTATTTTATGGGTTGGTGAGCCCATTATTATATGCTAGGATGCTTATGTTTTGACTTAGGCCAAAGAGACTAGATGTTAAAGGCCAATGAGCCTATTTTTGTATATCTCTTATCATTACTATAAAATACATTGATGTGTGCATACCAACCACAATAAAAGAGTATGGGGGACTAAACTCCACTATTTAGGGAAAGGGGGGGCTAAACATTAAGGAAAAGGGGATAAGCTAGGGAGCTTAATCCAAAAATGAATATTATATTAATATTCCTTAAAGTATAAAGTATGGATAATTATTTTATCCTAAGTTTTAAGGATGGGGACAAGTGGGCCAAAGTAGCTCCCAACATGACAAGTGTCAAGTTGGGAACATGTATACATATAGCTTGGACTTAGTTCATCTTCCAATCATTCCATCATCATTCACTCACTCATGGAGTTGTCCTTCATACCTTCCTGTCACTATACCTAATCAACCTGTATCTATACCCATACCTATTTTTTTACCTTGTTAGATTGGGAGCTGGACTGAAGAAGAGGGTTGTCAGGCCCATGGAATACTGAAGAGGTGGGTTGTCAAGCTCGTGAGAAATTTCTCTCTGGGTGGGAGAATTGTTGGGAATTGATTTCCCGAAGGTTCCAAACTATAGCTACAGGGCTCTGAGACTTCCTGTTCGACCTGTTGCTGAAGCCCTCGAAGGGAAGTAGGGAAGTCGAGGGACTGTTGAGCAGAGAAGGGGCACACTTCCTGGGGTGGGACAAGCATGTGGGGAACGAGGGACTGTAGGCTGCTAGTTTGAGTTGGCACATGTGACAAAGTCTTTCCTATTGTCTGAGATACATCATCCTAGTTGGGAATCCCTTTACCCAGGTGGATTTTAGTCCCAGCTCAATGGTAACCCACTACTAAGAGTGATGAGTAGTGTGGTCTAAGGCTAGGAGGTTCGTGGAAGGTCTGCACACAGTTGGTGACATTTTAACATGATAATTGTCCATTTTATGTTAAATTACATGTTGCATTATTATGTATGCATTTATTTTTATGGGTTATTCCTGTGTGTGTTGCATGCATATTAATATTATCATTCTATATGAGTCTGTGCATTTGCAGAATGTATTTTTCTGATATATATATATATATAGTTCCACAAGATTTTCTGTGTGCATATGTTTTTATTTGTATACATTTTGAAAAATGTTATGTGGCATAAACCAGTTGGATGTTGGGGATGTTACACCACCAATCCTTGTCTTTCTTCTAGTCCACATGTGTCATCATCCACTAATCCCCCCCCCTCCTCCTACTCCTCTTCCTCCACATGAGTCACAATCTTTTGATGCTTTGGACACTATGTTCACATTGGGTACTGCTGAAAATCTGGATGGTATTGATAGAGAAATATTTGATAGTGCACTTTTGTCGACATTTATCTTTGACATAGTTGTTCTTGATAGAGGATATACCTCTAGTAGCAGATACATTGATGCACTTGGATCTAGTGGTGGGCCTAACCGGTAGTGGCACTGATTGACATGCATATTGTTTCTTTTATATTTGAATTGAGATCTATATATGACATGTTTATTTCATATTTTGTTGAGATGTATGTTTGACATGTATATTGATATGTATATCGCTCATGTATATTATGTTTTTCATACAATGTTGTGGATGTTGTTGTTTGATTTATAAAATTTATTATGAGTATGTTAATGATGAACAATGTTAATGATTTCTCTATTTTTAAGTTAAATTTGAGATGTATTACTCATTTAAATTTACAATTGTCATATAATGTTCAACTTTACTTTTATGAAATTGTTTAATTTGGATTGTGATTGCAAAAATTTATAACCATTAATGCCATACAACGTTTAAATATTCTTCAAGGTGAATTGTTTGTTGTCTAACAAGATACAATATGTTGATTAGATGTGTTTAGAAACAAAAATACTTAAATATGATGAGTGAAATGATTGTGATTTGAATATTTATGTCTTTTTCATATATTATAATAATAACAATATAACATAATTATTAACTAATAATAATGATGGTGATGTAATAATAATGCTATTTTTTTAATTTTAATTATTCAAAGGCTATGAGACAAAGTTATAATATAATTTTTTACTAAAATCACAATTATTATATTTGATCAATATTTAATTTATCCAAATATTTTATTAATATATATTATCCAACCATTATAATATATGAAATTTATTCATTAAATTTAAAATACTAAATATAGAGAGTAATAATACATTTTGATCTATACACTTTCGATGAAATGGTTTCACAATTTTTTACTCTAATACAAACTCTATAAATATTCTATTAAAAAATAATATCACCCAACATTTTATAATTAGTATTTTAAGAATTAGTAAAATTGACAAAGGTTTCTATAATTTTAGACTAAGCTCTAGAAAAAGACTCTTTTAGAATTTTCATGTCCTTCCTATATTGACACTTATTTCAAGGAGAATGTAAAAAGAATGATGAATATAAGTTTATATGATTATAAAACTAAAGGATGAAGTGGAATAGATGAAGGACATGATAGTTGCACTAGTTAAGGTGGGGAATGCCATCAAAGTTGGTAATACCAACCCCACAAGTGTGTTTCCAAAACTTATAGATGCTGCACAGGGTTTTTTTTTGGAAATTTCCTTAGAAGTTCCATCAAAGTAAGTATATATTTATTTGAATTTTGATTTTTTCCAACAACAAAAATTTTGAGGTTTGATATCTTAATTAATGCTTAATAATTCAAAGGTTAACATAAACATATTTTAATGCAATAGAACATAAATTTGCACTAATAAACAATAAATATGACAATTTGTTTTTATCAAAACTACATCTTATGCTTGTACTATTTAATATATTTTCAATATGGTGGTTGTAAATGGTTGTTAACTTTTCATATCCAACATAATTATAAAATGAATAAAATAAAAACATAATTGGCCATTATAGATACGCATAATAAAATGACACATCCACAATATAAATGTACAAACAAATCATTTACAAATCAGTCTTCATTGACATCACCTTGATTATGTTCCTTGATTGGTATTGTAACATTGTTGTTATCAAAATGATGTTTAGATGTTAGATCATGTCTCAGTACGGACCACCAGTTCCCATCCAACACATTTGCGTAAAAAACAATTGGTTGCAATGTTTTGGGAAAACATAGGGATCCTTACTTTCAACCCACATTTTTTAGAGTTAATACATATTGGACCAGGCCCACTATCACAATCTTCCTTTGCATTTCTCTAATCGAAGGTATCCCACTACTTGCAACAAAAAATAACACATTAAAACAATGAGAATTCCACTTGCATGATCTCTTATATCTTTCTAATGTAACCTAACTTCCCCTTTAGTAGGTTTTGATCATGGTGGCTAACACAACTAGATTGGTTGGACTTGACCTCCCTTGAGTAATGTGTCCACCATCAAACATACTCAGTGAGAAAATGATGTCCATATTCCCACATATATGGGAACAAATTCACTTGTAAAAATGAGAACATAGGACAATGTCAAATTGCTAAATTTAGAGCTGCTATTAAGTTCTTTTCAATTTACTAGAAAATAATAGCATAAGTAGGATCACAAATAGAAACACAATCAAAAGGTACACAACATTTTATCCTGGGAAACCTTCATGGGGAAGAAAACCCCCAAAAAAATTCCTTGATATAGATTGCCAATACAATGCCAAGATAAAATACCAAACACTAGAGAATATCCAAGACTGAAAAATGCGCTTCTCTCTTCTCCTTCTTCTAACTGCAAATTCCTTCAAAACTTACGCACTATATGAGTGACTTGAGTGAGTGTAATAATGAGGAGTTATCCTCTCTTATTTATACTAGCCGAGGAACACTAGGGTTGTGTCTCTTCACCATGTTGGGCTGACTTCATCAACTAGTGGCTAAAACCACTTTAATTATCCCCAGGGGCCGACTTCTCAATTAGCATCATATAAACATGGTTTGACCAATCCATACTAGGGGATTTTGTCATATACAAATAACGACATGATCAATCCACAAAGTGGGATTGATCTATATAATAATAACTCAATTATAATTAGAATATTCTTCACAGTTACAATATTTCAACACTCCCCCTTAACAAGAAGGGTATTCTACAATACAACATCATCAAGAGAGAGAGAGGGAAACAACATCATCAACATATGGAACACTGACTGACAAATCTATAAATCATCGAAAGTTTTTTTTTCTTATCATCAATATCATCATTGTTCATAGCATGGAGTTGGAATCTAAAACATCAACATCAGTTAGTATAAAACTACAACAACAGAATAAAAAACACTAGGTTGATACAACATCATCAACAACATGAGGTTGGAGCAACAACATCATCAAAAACACGAGGTTGGAGAAACAACTTCATCAACAAAGTGAGGTTGGAGAAACATCATCAACATGGGTCTGAGATAACAACATCATAATCATCTAACAACAGAATGAGGCAGGTGCAACAACAAAATTTTTTGGTACTCTGACAGACCTTAGGGATCTACCTAGGAATCATAAGATTCCCTAGGATATAAAATCCTAACGGGGATACCATGTGGTCCTCTGACAGACCATGCTTACCGGACCTTCAGGATCTTCCCATGAATCAAAAGATTCCCTAGGAAATAAAATCCTAACGGAGCTACCACTACTGAACACAACTGGCATATACGTGCATAGGTAATTTGACAGACCATCCTTACTGGATCTTCGAGATCTATCCAAGGATGATCAATCCTCTATGATATAAAATCTAATGGAGCTACCTGTTGTTGGTCAGGATACCATAGTATCATCAACATCACTCCCCCTTTTGAGGGAGGTCCTTTCAGACTATACCAATATTATCTTGAAATTATTCAAAATTTACACGAGACAGAGGCTTGATCAACATATCTGCAACCTGATCATCTGTGTCGCATATTGTATATTTACAACTCCCCTCTGCACCATATCACAAATGTAATGAAACTGAATTTCTATGTGCTTCGACTTATCATGGAACACATGGTTCTTTGTCATCTTTATGAAACTTTGGTTATCACATATAATCACGGTGGCTTCCATATCCATATTGAATAGACCTGTCAACAACTTATGAAGCCATATGGTTTCTCAACTGGTGGAACATGATACATTGTATTCTGCTTCTTCCATGGTGCAAGAAATAATGGATTGCTTCCTGCTCTTCCATGAAGTCATGGGTGACCCTAGACTGAAACAACATCCCGATGTGCTCTTTCTATCATAAACACTTCCAACCCAATATGAATCAATATAACCAATCAATATGAAGTCATGATCTCCAGTATAATAGAGACCAAAGTCCAACGTACCCTTAAGGTATCTCATCACATGCTTTGCAACTACAAGGTGAACATGTCTGGGCTCTACTAGATACTGACTCAAGGTGTTCACAATAAACCATATATCATGCCTGGTATTCCTCATATACATCAGCGATCCAATGATTTGTCTATATAGAGTAGCATCAATCAATTTTGAGGAAGTATCCACTAGGAGCTTCAACTTTGTTTCCATGGGTGTGGTCATAGACTTACACTCCAACATATCAAACCTCTTCAGTATTTAAACTGCATACTTCCCTTGGTTAAGAAAGATCTTCTCTTGGCTCTGCCAAACTTCAAGACATAAGAAATAATGCATCAGGCCTAGGTCTTTCATCTCAAACTCTACAACGAGATTCTTCTTACAATCTGTGATGATCTTTTCTTCTCTAATTAAGAATAAGTCATCCACATACAACAACAATATAACTGGCTCATCATTCATAACCTTGAAATAAAGGTTAGAATCATATTTACTCTTGGTAAAGCCCAAGCTCATCAGGAAACTATCAATTCTACCATACCAAGCTCTAGGAGCTTGCTTCAACCCGTATAGAGCCTTCTTTAACCTGCAGACATGAGTCTTTCTATCTTCAAATTCAAACCCTTGTGGTTGTTCTATATACACTTACTCTTCAATGAAACCATTTAAGAAGGTCGTTTTCACATCCATCTAGTGTAACTTCCACTTCATCTTGGCTACAAGAGTTATGATGGTTCTGATTGAAGTGTATTTGGATACAAGAGAAAAACTCTATTCATAATCAATGCCTTCCTTATGAGAAAATCCATGAGCCATAAATATTTCTATATGTTTTTCAATACTTTTGTCTGTAGCATGTTTTGTCTTATATAACCAATTGGAAGATACCACATCTTTGTTCTTTGGTCTGGGAAATATTTACCATACATCATTCTTTATAATGGATTGATATTCTTCTATCATGGCATCCACCCATTCTTTCTTTTGAATGGCTTCTTCGAAGAAAATAGGCTCCTTTTCTATGAGATCACACATCAAGGCCATATAACTAGAGAATGACTTAGGTTTCTTTCTTTTTCTCATGGTTCCTTCCAGGGAACCATACTTCTTCCCATCTTGAATAAGTTCCCTTGCTTAGGTTGACTTTCTCTTGTGAGAGATCATCATCTGGGGAGGTTTTTGAGATTCTATTATATCATGATATTCCGGAATCTCATCATCAGGGTTAACTGTAACTTCCTTCATAGGTTCTGCAGCTCCGGGAGATACAGGTTCTTCTTCATATACTTCTTCAAGATGGCATCTTCTTGATTTCTTGAGTGATGCATCTTCATCAAAGGTTACATCTCTATTGATCTCAATATGATGCTAACTTGGTATATAAATTCTGAATGCCTTAGAGACCTCACAATATCCAACAAATATTCCCTTGTTTCTTGAAGGGTCCAAATTAGTTCTCCTTTTTTTCGGAATGTGTACAAACACTAGACAACCAAATATTTTGAGATGGCTTACTTATGGATTCTTTTTGAAGAACATTTCTTCGGGGGTTTTGAATCCAAGTGCACTATGGGATGATCTGTTCTAGACATAAACTATTGTTCTTGTTACTTCATCCCATAAATGCATTGGAAGATCTTGATCATGGATCATAGTCTTCACTACTTCCATTATTGTTCTATTCTTTCTTTCTACTACACCATTTTGCTGAGGATTATAGGGAGTGGTGAGATCCCTCTTAATATCGACATCTATGAAAAATTTTACAAATTATTTTGAGGTGTATTCTCCTCCATTATCTTACCTGAGTATCTTGATTTTTCTTTCAGAGAGAATCTCTATCAAGGCTTTGAATTCTTTGAATTTTCCAAATACTTGATCTTTTGATTTCAAGAAATAAACCCAAGTATTGCGAGAATAATCATCAATAAATGACACATAATATAGATACCCACTAAGATATTTTGATGGCATTGGGACACATACATCTGAGTGGATGAGCTCCAATATTCTTTCTGCTTTATTGTTGCTCTTCGATAAATGATTCTTTATATTATTTCCTTGTGCACATCCCTTTCACACACCTTCATGATCAACCTTGAATTATGGTAGACTTGTAGCTACCTTGTTTACGTATGGCAAGGATTTGTAGTTTATGTGAGCTAGTCTTCTATGCCAAATTTCACACGGAGTCTCATTGGAGTGAGTCAAGGCTGCATCAAAGTGACCTTTTAACTTATACAAAACACCTTCTTATGTTCCAATAACAATTGCATCTTCTATGGTTTTTCCTTTAGGTCACATAAGAACTTCACCATCTATGAATGCAACCCTGAAACCTTTCTTATCTAAATCTGAGATAGAAAGTGAGTTCTTTGTCAAAAATGGTACATATAGTACATGCTTCATTCTCATCAGAGTCCTTGAATCAAGTTTGTATGTGGATTCTCCCATTCCTTTGATATGGTACTTATAATCATCTCCGAGTGAAACTTTCTAGGGAAAGTATTTTTCTGTAAGGCTAGAGAAAATGTCTCCTTGACCTATCATGTTCTTAGAGGCACCACCATCTATGAGCCAAGTATCCTCTCTAGGTGTCATAGATCCTGAGAGGACAGAAAATAAAACATAATCTTCAATCTCTTCTTTGGTCAACTTCGTGGGTGGCTCATCATCTTCAACTGCATGGGCATGATGTCTTTTTTTATTTCTCTTCTTTTATTATTCCCTTTTGGGAGGAAAATTCTTAGCAATGTGTCCCATCTTATCACACTGATAACATTGATAAGAGGATACATCTTTTTCTTTTCTTTGACCTTTATGATATTTATGGAATCTCCTTGGAGGATGAGATTCTTTATGGAAATGGGTGAATCTCTTTGGGGAGTGATATTATTTATGAAGGTGGGTCCCCTTTTGGAAATGAGACCTTATATTTCCTCCTTTATCATGAGAAGATAGGGATTGGTATTCATCCCTTAATAGTACTACTTCTCGGTTAGCTACGCTTGCTTCTTCTTGAACACATTCTTCCCACGACTGTCAAATTGGAGTTTCTCCTTTCTTGCACATATGGTTTGGATGAAGGAATACCAATGTATTGTGAGCACATTAAGAGATGTAATTATGAGTTCATATTCATCCAAGTTGTCTCCAATTGCTTCTAATTGTTCTTTGAAATGAGTGACCCTAGAGAAATAGTCATGAAATGTTTCTCCTTTCTTCACCTTTGTATTCTTGAGTTGGTTTCTCAAGTTCATCTTTTGGTTAATGTTCTTTGCTTCATACATTATGGTTAGGGCATAAAATATCTCTTTTGGATTATTCTTAGAATCCACTTGAGGGATCAAGTTATATTTAATAGAGTCTACAATGATTCTTTTGGCCCTAACCATATCCTTCTTGTACTTTTCTTTAACTGCAACTTCTTCAGGTTCTAGTACATTTTCCTTTATGAATTTTGCAAGTTCATTATCTTCAAGAATGAGTGAAATCCTATAATTCCAAGCATGGAAGTTTTCCACAGCTTCTAACTTGTCAACAAGCTTGGTGCTTAAAGACATCTTGAACTCGAGCTCGAAAAAATGACCAAAAATTGAAAGTGCTCAGAAATTGAATCTAAACTTACTAGGAGATGTGATAAGCTGAGGCGAGTAGGATGGTGTGGTCAGTTTTTAGAAAATCCAAATTTTACCCCTTGAAATTGGACCTGTGCAAATAAGGACTGGTACTTTTGGTACTCGTTCTGGTTTCCTAGTTTTCTAGTACCAGTAAAAACTAGGGTTGCACTTTTTGGAGGATATAGCCACCAAAAAGGTGCGCTCAATGTGCCAATGAGTTTTCTAAGCTAGGGAGCACTTCCCTAGATGTTTTTTAGGATGGAATTCTCTTCCAATAAAAATATCTAATTTTCTTGTACAACAATAATGATGTTTTTGGTGCCCCCGGGGGGGCAGCTCAATTGGCAAGTGCCGTGAAAATGAAGTTCCATGAGGTTTCGAGTTCAATTCCCCCCGACTTACCTTGTGTGCCGCGTAAGGGGCATCGTGGGCACACCTGGAGGTTATAGGGGTAGCGGTTGNAAAAAAAAAAAAAAATAATCATGTTTTTGGTTACCAGTGAAAGTTGCTCTATTCAGTCAAGCTCTGATACCATGTTAAATTTACAGATGCTATTAAGTTCTTTTCAATTTACTAGACAATAATAGCATAAGAAGGATCATTGAGAGAAACACAATCACAAGGTACACAACATTTTATCTCAAGAAACCCTCATGGGGGAGAAAACCCAACAAAAAATTCCTTAATATAGATTGCCAATACAATGGCAAGATAAAAGACAAAACAATAGAGAATATCCAAGACTAAGCAATGCGCGTCTCTCTTCTCCTTCTTCTAACTGCAACTTCCTTCAAAACTTGCACACTATATGAGTGACTTGAGTGAATGTAAGAATGTGGAGCTATACTCTCTTATTTATACTAGCTAAGGAGCGCTAGGGTTGTGTCTCTTCACCATGTTGGGACAACTTCTTTAACTAATGGCTAAAACCACTTTAATTATCGTTGGGGGATGACTTCTCAGTTAGCACCATATAAACATTTTTTTACCAATACACAATAGGGGATTTGGTCATATACAAATCTCGACATGATCAATCCAAAAAAGGGGATTGATCTATATAATAATAACTCAATTATAATTAGAATATTCTTCACAATTACAATATTTCAACACATATGTCTAATAACCGAAGCATTAATAAAAACATAATATGTATTACAATTCAAATGTGCGATATTATAAATCGAATGTGGTACTCAGATAGGTTATTATAGAGTTTTGCACCCGATCTCTATGTTTAGTGCATCCATATATTCTCCACATGGGTTACGACCAGACACCACATATTTCTCTTGTATTTGGCCAACTACCCAACTATTGGGACATATTTTTGGCATATTTTCTTTTAAATGATTAGGATAAGGCATGTTTCTACCATTCAAGCATATGAATGATTTCCTATCATTGTCCCATTTCCTTCTTTTCTCTTCATACAATGTGACCCATGGTCACATTGCCTTTGCGTTGTAAAGAACAAATTTATTAAAGGCATCAATTTCTAAATTAAATTATCTATAAAATAATTCAAAACGAATAAAATGAGATCAAATATATATTATCACCTTAAAGAACGAATTTATTGATGGCATCAATTTCTAAATTCGTTGATGTATACAATAATTCAAAAAAAATGGCACGGGATGAAATATATATGATAAAATTCAATATAAACTATTTCCTTATACTAAATTGACAAAATATAACCGACTTACTCTTTATCAAGTGCCTTTTTCCGTTCGATTGGATTATCTCCCATTTCCTTTTTTCCCCATCTTGATGGTCATCAAAACAACTTCCCCTGCTATGTTGTCAATTTGATTGATGTACTCACTAGCATAATAGAAAAAATCGTATATTATGTACCCCTCTTCCATAGAGCCCTCTGGTTTTTCCCTTTGTTGAACAAACCCCTTCAATGCTTTCATGTACCTCTCTAAGATGAACATACATTGACATGAGAGAACCCCAACTAATTCAACCTCATCAGGTAGGTGATTTAGAATATGGAGTTGCAAGTCTATAAAACTCATGGGTAGTTCCTTCTCAAACATATGAACAATATCATCCATCTCTTGATGCCACCATGGAATGCTATCCATATGAATCTTTCTTGATGTGATCCAATGTAAAACTGCATATAATTTTGATATGGAACATCGTAGATTCGAGGGGGAGCCATGGTTCACACAACCATGCTTGAGAAAAGGATAATGGAACTACAAAATATATACAAATTGTTATATAAATTTTTCCATTACCATATGCAAACTTGTTAAGAGGGCCTTTTTCCATTTCCCTATCTAGACTTGAAGTCCCTTTTTGTAGTTCCCAGAGCTAAAAATTGTATTTTTCCACATATATGCGCCCTAACAACTATACAACATGTGTATACAAAGGTTGCACCATTAGAACCCATGTACTTCAGGTTTTGTTCTCAAAATTAAAAAATGGTGTCGGGTTTCCATGTCACGTCATGGGATCCATGATCCTTGACCTTCCATTTACTGGAAATGTTCTGACTCGGCCCTTTAGTTCCATTTGAAGGCTATAAATGGGCCATATCCAAGCTATGGAAAGAGAGAGAAGAATTCAACTTTGAGAGCAAAGTTATTCTGGAGAAATTATTCACTTCATATTGCGTCTGCATCCCTTTGTCCTTTTAAGTCTGAACACATTGTTCGGCCCCCAAGATCTTCCATATTTGATGGAGAACCTCATTTTCTCTCTTATATGAGATTTCCTTTGGTGGAGGATTGAAGTGGTGGAGGCCCAACTAGAAGGGACTTAGTTTCTCGGTTCCGAGCATGACGACACAAAATTTTGTCATTCATACACTTTTGTTGATTACATTTTAATATAAACACTCTTTTCTCATCCAATTCATGTCTTTCAAATATTTGAATTTTTATTCCATGGGCGTATTTGTTATGAATATTGATGGATTATGCTATTGAATGTGATAACTTGACATATTATCACCATATTCTTGCGTATCTTGGTTTTTGAGGGCAAGTTACAGGTGTATTTCTTTGAGTCAAGTTCTCAACGGTGGAATTCATCAAACGTATGGACAAGGTAGTCTATTTATCTTGTCTTGATAGCATATTTGTTTATATAACATACCCGAGACTAGAGTTGATTTATGTAGTCATTTTTGTCTACTGTGGTTTACCCCATGCCATAGAGTGATTTTCCTCGTAACAGAATTGGTGACCATATTGGGGACCAAATCTTCTTTTCGGAGTTTGGAGTGTTTTTCTCCTTGATTGATATTGTTTATATTAAGTTTCTTGTTATCTGATTGCTTGACAACCTTTGTTCATTTTGAATCTGAATTTCTTGGCCTTATCCTTGACTTGGTAGTATTTCAATACATATACGTGGTTTTTTTCCTGATAGTCACATACATACATGAGTTGTCATTATGTAGGAAGTGTATATACACAATTTTCTTCTAAAAAGTCACGTACATCATCCTTGTTTTCTTGATTACTGAGTTTGATGGTTATTGGGTAAGTTTTGATGGTTGTTGAGTCTTTTCATGTCTCTGTCATGAGTGTTAAGTGTCTGCAGAGTGATATGAAACCTTTCTTTGGTTGAATTTTCTGGCGGTGTTTCTTTCTCATCATCATTTTCATTGATTGTCCTTTCATATTGGGTTGGGTGTTTGATTCTTGATATTCTACTTGGTTTGTCTCTGTTTACATACAATACAATCTTTATATCAACCTGTTGTTCAGTCCTTTCATTTTCATTCTTTTATATTGAAAATGCAAAAAAATATACATTTTGCATTGTTGGCATTGATTTTTTGGGTTCTTATCATTGATCTTAGTACATGTATGGAAAGGTTGCATCTTATTTGAAATTGCAGAATTAAATTGGAAATTGCCTTTTGAAAATCTTATCATTTATTGGGAGTTGAAGTTGGGGCTTTGCATTTTATTCATATTCATTTATTTTACTTGCTGAGTCATAACATAATTAGTTTCATGACTGCACCTTTTTGAGTAAACAAGGCCACTAAAAGTAACATTGATAAATTTAAAATCGATTAGAAACGATTTTATTTTTCATGGTACATAAACTAGCTTATGATTTAGGGCCTTGGAATAGGATTTTGTGAGTAAACTTATCCAAGGCTATTAAACTCAACATATGTGTCTAACTAAGGGAGTGGTTAAATCCATTGTATAATTGGTGACATCAAGAGGCTTCGCTCACACTAGAGTTAAGCATAAGGTCACACGAGGTTGGTTGAGGGGATATCCCCCTAATACCTTCTTAGCGTCAGAGATATTTCTGGGGATCTATTCATATATGGGGGTCTTGCTAGTACCTTTACCTCTGTGAGAGGTTGTGCTTTCGAGATTTTGGGATTTTCTACCCTTCCCATATGGTATACCTAACTTATGAATGTTTTCTTGCTCATTGGTTATATCGTGGTGGCTTAGTTGCTTGACATAGGTTACTTGCAGGGATTATTCTGCAGGTACCCTGAGTCAGATAAGGGATGGACAACACACACCATTTATGGAGGATTACCTCTCTGGGGGGATCTGACCAACTGGTTGTCAAGCCCACGAGGGCCCTTATAACAGATTCTGATACCTCCGATCTTTTGAAGGGAGTCTCAAGCCCCACTTGGGAGAGGCATACCTACTTTAGGGAGGGAGGCCCCTTTCAACCACTTTATCTTGTTTGTGTGCATATTGTATTTTTTTATTTACTTTGGTGTTCTCTTTGATTATTAGTCGGCCTTAAGATTTTGTATTTTATCGTGAGTTTTCATTGCTATGGTTAGTGGAGCCCTTGTGACTCCCTCAGTTGGTGCTACCCAACCCATGGTCTTCATTCATTCCATGGGGAGGAATCCTTTAGTATTTTCGAGTGGTACTTTGAATCATGATACTCAGCCAATACCTTAGGCCTCTAATAATTTTTCTCATGGTATGTCGGACATGTCTTTTCACTTTCAATCCTCTGTCTTGTCGCCTTATGTGAATCCTAGTTTTGGCTCTGGAGGCATGATGCCTCCTTATTCTCTTTTTTCATTTGGTGGGAGTCATATCCCTCAATCGACTCTTACAGTAAGAGGTTGGAATATTCCTTCCTATAGATCCAATCCTAGATTCATTTTTCCAGGAGCAAGTGCTCAAATGGGCGTTCATTCTAGTTATTACATCTTGTCCATCTATCCTTCTTCCGCTATGCTGATTCCTATGAACACTTTTCCCATGGAGAACCTCCATTTGTCCTCTGGTGTTTCATCTGGGGTGAGTCAATTTTATAGTATGGGCAACCCCCTTCATGGAGTTCCTTCAACTGGGGGAAATGTGTATCCTCACCTGAGTAACCCTTGTCATGTCGCTTTCTCTTCGCAAGAGACTTCCTCGATGATGATTCCATTACAACCCTTCATGAATCAGTTTGGAGGAGGATACTTTCCCACTGGACAGGGCCATGGTGTATACCAAAACCCTTCCTAGCCTGCAATTTCTCAAAACCAATATTTCCTGGAACATTGGTCCCAAATGCCGCAACCAACCGTCACCGCAAGTCCCGTCATTGTGAGCCATATTGAAATTATATCGTCAACCTCTTATAGTCATGTTGGAGATTTGTTGACAACCTCTCCAAGTCATGTTGAATACCAACAACCAACCGTTACAATTCATGATGGGGGCACAAGTCCAGTCACTGTGAGTCATACTGGCATTGTCACCAACCTTTGCTAGTCGTGTTGGAGATAGGTCAACAACCTATGAAAGTCATGTTGAACACCTGCAACCAGGCGCTGCAAGTCATGCTAGGGGAAAAACTCTAGTCACTTCTAGTCACACTGCACATACATCACCAACCTATGCTAGTAATGTTAGGGATTCATCACCAAACTCTACTAGTCATGTTGGGAATTCATCACCAACCTCTGCAATTCATGTTGGAGATTTGATACTAGCCTCTACAAGTCATGCTCGGAGCATGTCACCAGCCACTACAAGTCATGCTGGGGGAATTCATGCGATTAAGAAGCCTAGACGTATAAGCTGTAAGCCCAAGTTCCTTTGTAGGCTTTGAAAAGGAGAGCACCTTACTCGTTTGTGCTCTGCTACTGCTGTGGTACAAGAAGCTTGGTCCTTTCCTAGGGGCCCTTCGAGTTCTGAGTCATATTTGGTTTCCAAACATTCTAGTCCTTCTTTGGTTGATATAGAGGTCATGTCGATGCAATATTTGACCAACACCACTCCTAGTTTTGGGGGTGATGCATCTCTTGACCTTTTTGTCTCGCATATTGTTCAACCAACGGTCTCGCCGATGCAATATTTGACTGATACCCCTATTATTTTAGGGGGTGATGCATCTCTTGACCTTATTGTCTCGCATCCTATTCAACCAACAGTTGAAGAAGTGGTTGTGCCGATGAAATCTCTGGTAGATCCCACTCTTCTCTTGGAGAGTGACAAGTCTAAGGAAGTGATATTTTCAATGCAATATTTGGTCAATCCCACTCTTCTTTTGAGGGGTGATGCGTCTTTCAATCATGTCCTTAGAATTTCTAGTCATGTACCTTTTGAACACGGGATCATTCTACTCTCTCTGAGTACGATCCCTTCAAGTCCTAGGGTGGTTTCCTTTGATTGGAATGATATTGTAAAACCTTGAATTCCTTCTTGTACACCCCTCCATATAAGGGGAATTCTTCGATATATTGTAGATAAGGCAACCTTTACAAGTATTTTATTCTCCTCAACTTGGAAATCTTTGGGTTTTCCCAATCTTGTGTCATCTATCTGTGACTTGCTGACTTTTGATAAAATTCCTTCACGAGAGCCTTGGCCTCCCCCATGATATGCTGCTTAGAACAACATCACCGAGTCTTGTTTAAGATCTTTTTCAACTCTCTTAAAAAATGAAAATATTGCCGAGTGAACTTGTCTCTTTCACACTCGTTAATTAGATTTGAAAGGAAGTCTATTTGGTGTAATTTTAACCCTTTTTCAGACCAAGTAGACTAATTTTGAAAAAAGGAATACTCTAGTCACTAGTGGCTAGAAGAGTTCTCCTGGGTATTGTTTTATACTTTTTTTCAGGCCTAGGGGACTAAATTTACGAAAAAGGACATTCTTTGGCATTAATTTGTAATTGCATCTCATTCTCTTTCTTGCAATATTGAGCCTATTGTCGGTTCTCACTTTCACATAATAAGCCTACCACCTCAACAGTTTGCATCATCAACCAAGTAAAGCCTTGTTTCTATCCTTTGCAGCTTGATACCCTATACCCCAAGAGGAAAAATTACCCCGAGTGTGCATATCCTGCATGCACCTCCTTGCATTGAGAATAGGTATGTTCCATTGTTGGAACTAGTTTCTTACTCGCGACATTATTTTCTCCTCTATATCATAGAATTCATTTGACTATGAAAAAGAAAAAAAAATATGGGCAGAAAAAGAGTATTATTTTATGTTGGCAGCAGTCGTGTCGCCTTTGAATAGAGAAAAAACTTTTGATTCCACTTGTCATCAAAATTTTGGGTTTAGCATGACCTTAGGAAGATGAGCTCGTTACTTAGAGTTTACTCCCCTGACTGGTTACTCTTCCATTCCCTATGGATAGTTTTGATTGGTGCCTCCTGAATCACAAAGTTTCATCATTGAGTCTATGCTGCTAGAGTCATCCATTGGTTCATAGTTCCAACTTTCCTGAGTTGTTACTATCTTTCATTGGACCAATACGTATATGACTTCAGTGATCATGGGAGTCATATTGTACTCCATTGTATACAAACTTCTTCAGATTGATTTTGAGACTGATTTTTATTGGGCCTTGTTCGTGACTATGACAACCTATGCCATGTATCTACTTTTTTATTTCCCATTCATGGCCATGAAAAACTATTTGGTATATTTTCACATGGATCTGCAGTGTAATTCAAATTGGCATCCATGTGCACAAAGTCAGTATGGATTGTAATATTCTTATCAACAACTAGTTCATCCATCTAGGTCTCCATTACTTCCCTTATGGGAATTACAATATATTTCAGCCATCACAGATACTCCTCTGACCTCACACATTAGGGGGCCTCTGTTATAGCAAGATTTTCCCTACCATATGCAAACTTTCTCAGAGGGCATTTTTCCATTTCCCTATGCAGACTTGAAGTTCCTTTTTGCAGTTCCTAGATATAAAAATTGTATTTTTCCACATATACATGCCCTAACAGCTATACAACATGCGTATAGGTAGGTTGCACCATTATATACCGTGTACATTGGGTTTTGTGCTCAAAATTTTAAAAATGGTGTTGGGTTTCCATGTCATGTCACGAGATCCATGATCCTTGACCTTGCATATATTAGAAACATTCCAAATCGACCCTTCAGTTCTATTTGAAGGCTATAAATGGGCCATATCCAAGCAGTGGAAAGATAGAGAAGAATTCAACTTTGAGAGAAAAGTTACTCTAGAGAAATTATTCACTTCATATTGAGTTTGCATCCCTTTGTCCTTTTAATTTTGAACACATTGTTCAACCCCCAAGCTCTTCCCTATTTGATGGAGAACCTCGTTGTATCTCTTATATGAGATTTCCTTTGGTGGAGGATTGAAGTGGTGGAGTCCCATCTAGAAGGGGATTAGTTTCTCAGTTCCGAACGTGCCAAAACAAAAGTTTGTCATTCATACACTTATGTTGATTACATTTTAATATAAATACTCTTTTCTCATCCAATTAATGTCTTGCAAATATTTGAATTGTTATTCCATGGGCGTATTTGTGATGAATATTGATAGATTATTCTATTGAATGTGCTAACTTGATATATTATCACCATATGCTTTCATATCTTGGTTGTTGAGGATAAGTTGTAGGTGTATTTCTTTGAGTCAAGTGCTCAACGATGGACTTCACCGAACATATGGATGAGGTAGGATATTTATCTTGTATTGATAGCATTTTGTTTATATAGCATACCTGAGAATAGAGTTGATTTTTGCAGTCATTTTCGTCTGTTGTGGTTTACCCCATTCCATAGAGTGATTTTCCTCGTAACAATATTGACGACCATACTAGGGATCAAATCTTCTTCTCAGGGTTTGGAGTGTTTTTATCCATGATTGATCTCATTTATATTAAGTTTCTTGTCATATTATTGCTTGACAACCTCTGTTCATTTTGAATCAGAGTTTCTTGGCCTTATCCTTGACCTGGAAGTATTTCAATATATATACACGGTTTTTTTCCTGACAGTCGTGTACATACGTAATATTTCGTTCTGTAGGAAGTGTATATACATGGTTTTCTTATGAACAGTCACGTACATCATCCTTGTTTTCTTGATTGCTGAGTTTGATGTATGCTGGGTAAGTTTTGATGGTTGTTGAGTCTTCTTAGGTCTCTGTCATGACTGTTAAATTCCTACAAAGTGATAAGAAACCTTTCTTTGGTTGAATTTTTGGGTGGTGTTTCTTTCTCATCCTCCTTTTAATTGATTGTCCTTACATATTGGGCTGAGTGTTTGCTTCTTGATATTCTACTTGGTTTGTCTCTATTTACATATAGTAGAATCTTTATATCAACTCATTGTTCAGTCCTTGCATTTTCATTATTTTATATTGAAAATACAAAAAAATACACATTTTTCATTATTGGCATTTGATCTTTTGGGTTCTTATAATTGATCTTAGTACATGTATGGAAAGGTTGCATTTGATTTGAAATTGTAGAATTAAATTGGAAATTGCATTTTGAAAAGCTTATCATTTATTGCGAATTGAAGTTAGGGATTTTCATTTTATTCATATTCATTTATTTTACTTTTTGAGTCATAACATCATTAGTTTCATGAATGCACCTTTTGGAGTAAACAAGGCCACCAAAAGTAACGTTGATAAATTTAAAATTGATTAGAAACGATTTATTTTTCAGGGTGCACAAACTAGCTTAGGATTTAGGGCCTTGGAATAGGATTTTGTGAGTAAACTTATCCAACACTATTAAACTCAACATATGTGTCTGACTAAGGGAGTGGTTAAATCCATTGTATAATTGGTGACATTAGGAGGCTCTGCTCACACTAGAGTTAAGCATAAGGTCGCGTGAGGTTGGTTGAGGGGATATCCTCCCAATACCTTCTTAGTGTCAGAGATATTTCTTGGGATCTATTCATATATGGGGTTCTTTCTAGTACCTTTACCTCTATGAGAGACAGTTCTTTTGATATTTTGGGCTTTGTTTCCCTACCCATATGGTAGACCTGACTTATGACTGTTCGCCTACACATTGGTTATATCGTGGTGGCTTAGTTGCTTGACATAGGTAGCCACATAGGTTACTTGCAGGAGTTATTATGCAGGTACCCTGAGTCAGATAAGGGTCGGACAACACACAACCTTTATGGAGGATTACCTCTCTGAGGAGATCTAATCAATTGGTTGTTAAGCCCACAAGGGCCCTTATAACGGATTTTGATACCTTCAATCTTTTAAGGGAGTCTCATGCCCCTCTTGGGCAGGGCATACCTACTTTAGGGAGGGAGGCCCCTTTCAAACACTTTATCCTATTTTTGTGCATATTGGCCTTTTTTCTTTACTTTGGTGTGCTCTTTTATTATTAATTGGCCTTAGGATTTTGTATTGTGTTGTGAGTTTTCATTGCTATGGTTAGTGGAGCCCCCATGACTCACTCAGTTGGAGCTACCCAACCCATGGTATTTACTCATTCCATGAGGACAAATCCTTTAGTATTTCTGAGTGGTACACCGAATCATGATACTCATCCAATGCCTCGGGCCTCTTGTCATTTTTCTCATGGTATGCTAGTCATGTCTTCGCACTTGCCATCCTTTGTCTCATCGCCTTATGTGATTCCTAGTTTTGGGTCTGGATGCATGATGCCTCCTTATTCTATTTTTTTGTTTGGTGGGAGTCATATCACTCAATTGAATCTTACAGTAAGAGGTTGGAATATTCCTTCGTATGGATCCAATCCTAGCTTCACTTTTCCAGGAGAAAGTGCTGAAATGGGAGGTTATTCTACTTATTACATCATGTCCATCTATCCTTGTTCTGCTATGTCAGTTACTATGAATGATTTTCCCATGGAAGACCTCCATTTTTCCTCTGGTGTTTCATCTAGGGGGAGTCAATTTTACAGTATGGGAAACCCCCTTCACGGATTTCCTTCGTTTGGGGGCAACATATATCCGCACTCGAGTAACCCTTGTCATGTCTCTTTTTCTTCATAAGAGACTACCTTGGTGACGATGACCTTACAATCCTTCATGAATCAGTTTGGAGGAGGATAATTTCCCACCAGAAAGGGCCATGGTGTATACCATAACCCTTCCTAGCCTGCAATTTCTCAAAACCAGTCTTTCCTAGAACATTGATCTAAAATTCCGCAACCAATCGTTGTCGCAATTCCAATCACTGCAAGTCATACTAGAATTATATCACCAACCTCTGATATTCATGTTGGATATTGGTCGACAACCTCTACAAGTCATGTTGAATACCAAAAACCAACAACTGCAAGTCATGTTGGGGGCACAAGTCCAGTCACTACGAGTCATACTAGCATTTTGTCACCAACCTTTGCTAGTAATATTGGAGATAGGTTGAAAACCTATGAAAGTCATTTTGAAGACCTGCAACCAGTTGTAAGTCATGTCTAAACTCCCCATTGTTAATAAGGGTGATAGAAAACATGGAATAAAACACCAACAATTGGTCCCATTATCGGGACCTGGAATTATTATAGGGAATGATGAAGGAAAGAGATGAGGTGGAATCCATCCTAGGAGGAAATTCAATACTGGTTAACTGTGAAAGAGCATGAGGTTTCCCTGTGAGAAACTCATGGGTTGAAAGTGAATGTGAAGAAATGGAAAAATGACTATCTTTACATGGATATGCATGATATTTCTTTGCTAAATTTTCTTTGTTTGTTGTATGAATGGCTAAAAAGGAAAACTACTACTAATTCTATTGTGTGGCCTTTGGAACTAGTGGTTTGGGATCAAGCCAAGCTTGAAAGTGTTGTATAGTAAGTGGGCTCAGGCTATTGAATTTTGGTTCACTCAAGTGAAAGAAAGCTAAATTCTTGATTTTGTTGTGGAATACACTGTTTCTTTCAACGAGGCTGAAATAAAGTTCACAGAAGGTACGAGGAAGTGGATGTTGGAAGAGATTCCACTTTGGATAAAATGTTGTTCATGGAGAAAGGGATGATTCACATGGAGCCCGATCAAATGGATGAGTAAAATCCCGTATCATGAGGGGGGTGGGGGTTACAAAGAGGGGGGAAAGAGAGAGAATAAATTGATCTTTTGAAGAGGATCCATAAATTGTTGAGATGAGGTGAGGAGTGGAATGGAACTAGAGGAGAAGAGGAGAAAAAAAGTCGATAGGTGTTAGCACTTAATCTCGTCATGTTCTTGCGTGTTATATTTTTATGCCTAAGTCTGTGATTTTGCCTATCTTTTCCCATTTTTCAAACCCGATCATAGACCTTTCCTCCCAACATGCATTTTTCCTTTTTGTTGGCATTCATACTCTTGACCGACTAGTTTTCCCTATCAAAACTTCCTAAGAAGTGTCGGCCATGAGTTCTCTATATTTTCTAAAGGTGAGCACTTATCTCTTTACCTATGTCATTGAGCCTTTGTTTTCCCAAAACCCAGTCATGTCATCCAAGTCCTCATTGTCACAGGCCACAACACTGAGAGCGGATTAATTGGGACTCAAATCAAGCGAGTGCGGGAATCAAAATTTCAAATGTTGTAAATTGTTTCACAAGAATAGTGAACTCCCAATTCATGAAAGGGAAGATCTGGGTTGTTCGATCATAACGAGTCAAGGGTCATTGATCTTACATCGGTAATTTTCAGAGGAATCAAAATTGGGAGTTAGGGGTTCTTGTTGTGAAGGTGTGTCCATAGATCGACATCTCGAGACCCGAAGGTCTGATGGTTTCATCTGGGCCATCCTATCAGAAGGGATGCATGTCCCTCAATCCGAGTAGTCGTGATTTCATGACTCAAAAGTTTGAGTAGGGAGCACACCGTGAACTCATGAGATGAGAAATTGCGACGTGCCTATAAGTTGGGCCCACAACCATAACCCGGGGTCGTATGGAAAAGCAGGGCCATAAAGAAAGTAGGCACCTATCAAGCAGTAGGTAGCTGAAGTGTTCGAGGAACCATCGTGGCCATCAGATTCGGGGCAGATCCAATGCTTGATCGAAATGGATCGTTTCGTGGTTTCGGGCATCAGAACATTATGAATCAAAGGGAGTGATAACTCCCAATATGACGAGTCCTGAAATCCCATTTGGCTAAGCACAAAGTCACAACTTGCATTCGCATGGGGTGATGGAAAGGTGTTGCACAGAAGATCAAAGCGCTCGAGTGGCCACAGGAGAATAGATGTGTATCCTCGAGGTGCCAAAATTGACTAAAAAGGATTTTGAGTTTGCCTAGAACATTCATGGGCACCAGGCCTCGTTCTGATCCCAATAAAGGTAGTTAATGAGAATAAATAAGGTGGATGAAATGTCGTTTCACCACATAACTGGAAGGCAAGGAGGTTATGGAGTGGTCAACCTATGGTACCCGTGTGGATGAATTGTCAGGTCATGTTTGACAGAAGAATATAAGTGCAGCTTGATAGGAGAAGACTTAGATGCCAACCCTTGAGTACAGTGACTAGAGTGTGCTTATGTAGGGAGCCAGTTTCTTTGAGTATATATACTCAGTTATTATATTTTGTAAGGGTTGATGKTTGAGCTAAGCTCCCTATTTGTAAATTTTTAATGAACACTCTAGTTTTGTGGTTATGTACATGCTTTTGAGACTTCGTGTTTAATGTAAGTCAACTCGTTTCATCTCTCTGTAACAACTGTGTTATAAYGCTTGGGCATGGATGATCCAATCGAGGGTAGTTATGTTTTTTTGATGTAGGTTTGATCACAGTGGCATTGCAACCTATTTTAATCAGTTTCTTGTGTTCTCTTTTCCATCTGATACTAAGATATCGGGCATAGATGATCTAGTCGGGTTGTTGTGACTGTATTGTAATGTATGTTTGATTACAGTACCGTTATAGCTTCTTCAGTATCTTGAAGTTCTGAATTCAAGATGATATTTTATTTGAATCTTTTCCTCCTTAGACTGTTGGAAGAATGGATGTCCATAGAAGATCATTTAATTCTCCTTAATTTCTTCCCCCTACTCACCACCATACTGCAAACTAATGACTAAATTTAGATCAAAACCTCACTTGTCTATGCATGCCAACCCAGTTTTCTGAGTTAGAACGATACCATCCTGAGTCTGCATCCATTAGACCGCCTTTAAACTATTCATTGTGACATAAACCTAATGGGTATCAAGCTTACCTCTGCCGCAATCCAGAGGTGACTTCTGGTGCTAACAATAGGTATGCAAGAAGAGTTGATAAGAGGTGGAAAATAGGTAGCCAGGTGTGCATGACAAGGGGTCAGTCCCAAGATGAAGAGAAAAGGGACCACACCAAGTAGTAGTGTGAGAGAGTATGTTGTGTTAGAGTGGATAATATATGAGGATAGGCCCGCAAAGAAGAGTGGCCTAGAGGATAGGGTGTCCAGTGGGGATACCGGTAGTAATAGTGGTAAGGGCCTAAGAGGTGAAGTCTGCATCCCTTGGTTGTTGCAAAGTGTTGCAACCTTATAGGAAGATGAAGCACATAATAGTGGTGCAATTATAAGAAGGAAAGATGGTTCACAAAGAAATAGTGTGTTGTTACAAGAGAAAGATAGTGTGCAAAGTGGTAGTGTGCAAATAGGACAAGAATATATAGAAAGAAATTGTGGTGCATAAATAAGATAAGAATGTAGAGTGCAACATGTTGGTACATTAGAAGAAGAGGAATATGGAGGATCACTTAGTGGTGGGGGATATGAATTGGAAATAGTTTATGGTCTTGCATGACTGTAAGAAACTCTTTGGGTCACCTCACAAGAAATTTAAGAAGAATATAGACTTACCCCCCTTTGTACCACCCCCCTTGTGCATTTTTAATCAAGAAGAAAGGACAACATATAGTGAAGAAATTGGAGTAGAAGAGAGAGAAGAAGAGGATAGAAGTAAAGAAACAAGTGAAGAAGAAGGTAAAATTAGTACTACTTTACCCCAAGAAATATTGGTGTTGAGAAATCAAACCTCTAGCTGTGAGAGAAGAGGAACTAGCTCGATTTTGAGGATGGAAAATCAGGACAGTGCCTTGAGGCTACTCGTGTTCCATAGAATGGGTAAGGATGATGCATAGAAACATTGGTTTACATGTGAAGTAATATCATTTTTGAAGAGATGTAACACCCAAGGTGGGGCATCAAATTTTTTTTCTTCTTAAGAAAATCAAAACTCCCATTCATGGTTTCTATTCCTTTTTGCTCTTCTAGATCTTTCCAGCCACAATCTCCATGCTCCTAACTCAACTCAAATCTAACAGATATCCTCTCCCAATTTGTTTGGTTTCTTTCGTCCATCTATACTCGCATATGATCGCGGGCTATGCCCATACACTAAGACAACAGGTGCCAAGACAACCACCGCACAAATCCTCTGGAATGGAAAATATCCGAAGAATATCCAAAGTTCAGAATATGATGCCACATGTCCTCAGAGGTTTTGATGACCCTGATTCACTTCGGGACTTCGGTGTTTTGGAATTTCGAATGTTCCAAATTATTTTCTCCCTGAATTACTCTGTATTCAGAGTTATAAATCGAGTGCCACATGTCCCTCATGATCGACAGCTATGATTTACTTCAGAACTTCGTCGTTCAGGAGTTTCGAACACTCCAATGCCTTTTTACTTTGAAGTACTCTGTACCCATAGCGACATATCAAGCACCACATGCCATTCATGTTCAACGACTGTGATCTACTTCGGGACTTCAATGTTCAGGAGTTTCAGACACTCCAATGCCTTTTTCCTCTAAAGTACTCCGTACCTAGAGTTACAGATCGAGCGCCATGTGTCCTTCATGTTTGACGACTATGATATTATTCAGGACTTCAGTGTTCGAGAGTTTCAAACACTCCAGTGCCTTTTTCCTCCGAATTACTCTGTACCCATAGTTACAGATCGAGCACCACACATCCTTCGTATTCGATGACTGTGATATACTTTGGGACTTCGACATTCGAGAGTTTTTAACACTCAAATGGATGATTCCAATGGAATTCAACACTTCAGAACTTCACTCCTCATGTTCCTCTGGACTGATCTTCTCCAGAGTTAGTGATCTACTGCCACGTGCCTTCCTATGCCAATGACTAGGATCTACTCTGAAACTTCGACACTTCAAGGATTTTTGAAGCACCTTGAATCCTCCGGAGTCTTGAATTCCT
>SNQJ01S0048282.1:15594-33616 GCA_010110895.2 Picea sitchensis | reverse complement strand
GATACTGTTGATAGGGCCACTGCTGCCAGGAAATGTCCATAGCCTTGGTAGGGATGTCAATTAACCCACTTTGATGCCTTTAACCTGTCCAATAATTTATGTTCAAAACGAGAGGCAAATATCGAAATTTTATACCTGATCATTTTCTGAAACTCGACATTGCTTCGTTGCCAGCAGGCCTGTTCAACACCTCGGAAAAGTTGTCTTGTCATCATGCATGCATTTACCCACTTCCAGCAGACCTGTTCAGTATCCCGATGGGTTTACAAACACTTCCCACAACTCTCAGGAAAATTATTCACAATCTGATATAATTTATAGATGTTCAGAAGAGTGGGGTGATGCTGAAAATTTCAGTCTTTGGGACATTTGTTATTTTTCAGCCTTTAAATTTTCCTTATTCACCTTCATTATGATCTGAAATTATTTTCTTGTTGAAACTAATCCTTCAAGAATAGGAATGCATACTTAAGTTGCTTTCTTTAAAAGCAGGGATAGCGTAAAAAGATTTTAACGATGGTCGTGTCTGCTCATAATTATACAACAAAACCATGAAATCAATTGTGAACAAAAAAACTTCTTTAGCTAGTCTGTGTTTTAGGAAATTACAACAATTAATACTCTGATAGTCCTCGGTTATTGTTTAAGATGAGACATTTGGGCTTCCCTCCATGAACCAAACTATGGTAAAGGCATGTTTTAACCGGAAAGCAATGAAAAAAAATAAAATGAAGCAGAAACAAAAAACAGAAAACAAAACAAAATAAAAATAGAAAAAATATGTACAAAAGATGCATCTGAGACTTGTCATGAAATATACATTTTGAGAGATTGGTCATTCACCAGGAAGGTTTCTGGATGTTCCTCTAAATTCTGCAGGCGGAAAGAGCTAGGACCTAGTTTTTCAACGATTAAGAAGGGTCCTAAACACAGATTCTGGAACTTGGAATGTTCCCCTTTTCCTTCATGAGGTTTATCCCATTTGAGAACCAAATATCCCGCCTCAAAATTCCTATCCGAGGTAGAACTTGAATCAAACCAGCTTTTAAAAATGTGTTGATGTTGATCCAGTCTTTCTTTTGCTCGTGTTCTCACTTCCTCTAGTTTCAACAAAGCATTATTGCGACTTTCAAGAGGAGGACAATCCTCTTCCTGAAATTTCTGTGATAATTGCAGCGAGGGAAGTAGGACATGAGGAGGGAGAATTGCTTCTCTTCCGTAGATGAGAAAGAAGGGGGAATTACCAACAATGAGTTTTTAAGTCACCCTATCAGCTAAGATTGCATTAAAAAGAGCATTGTGCCAGTTTTTGTGGTTTTCAGAAATAGTCCTCTTGATGATTTTGATCAGGTTTTTGTTTGTTGATTCTGCTAAGTCATTTCCTTGGGGGTAATAGTTGGAAGAATATTTCATTTTTATCCCTTTTTCTAAAGAAAAATCACTCATATCGAGGGATTAAAAATAGGAAGCATTATCAAAGACCAAACATTCAGGAATATCAAATCGAGTAATGACATTTGAATAAAGGAAAGATATTACCTGATTGGTGTTTACCACTTTTAATGGTGCAACCTCGGTCCATCTGGTAAAATAATATGTTGCTCTAATGATGTATTTATGATCCTATGAGGAAGTGGGGTTAATAGGCCCTATGATGTCAAGACTCCACTGCTAAAAATGAAAATCTACCGAAACAGGTTGTAGAGGAAATGTTGCCTTTTGTACTTGTCCAGAAGCCTTTTGGCAGATTATGCATTTACGACATAATGTATGTGCATCTTTGAATAACGTGGGCCAATAGTACCCAACTCTTAATATTTTGTGAGCATTAGTGTCTCCATCGAAGTTCCCACCATCTTCTCCTATATGCAGTTCGGATAACACATTATATGCTTCATCTCTTTCCAGTCAACGCATAAGGACATCATCAAAAATTTTACGGAATAATACTCGTTTATTAGCTGGAAAGGTGCAAATTTTAGTCGTAATTATCTTCTCCTTTTTGGATCGAGATGGCGAGGAGAAGAAATGTGTGTTAGATAAAAATTGATGTCATCAAACCAAGAATTAGCAACATCTTGTGCACAACAAATTTGATTTTGACTATGTTGATTTTCAGTTAAAACATTAATTTGACTCTGCTGCTCTTCAACTGAATCATCCACTAGTTTACACAGACCTTGGCCTCTGACAATTTTCATAGGGTTAATTTCGAGGTCATGCTCTTGTAACGATGTCATCCAATTTGCCCATTTTTAACCCAGTTCTTTTTTTCTAACAAGTTTCTGACAACAGGGTAAGGCACAATGACTTTAGTTCTGGATTTCAGTAGATATGATCGAAAAAAATTTACTGCTTTAAAAAAAGTATAAGCCTGTTGATCTACAACAGGGTAATTAAGCTCTGGTCCCTTGAAGGATGAGCTCATAAAGGCAATGGGGATTTCATTGCTTTCAGTTTTATTTTGGGTCAACACAGTGGCATAAGATCGATCAGAGGCGAACGTATAAAGAGTGAAATCTTGTGAAAAATCAGGGCTCATTAGGGAGGGAACCTCCACTATGGATTTTTTTATGGAGTCAAAAGATTGATTTTCCTATGGTCCCCAATGATACTGAACATCCTTTTTAATTAAGTTTTGCAATGGCCTTAACATTTCTGAAAAACTTAGGACAAACCTTCTGACAAAATTGATCTGGCCTAAAAATGATTGCATAGATTTTTTGGAGGAGGGGGGAGGAAGTTTGGAAATGGCTTGAGTTCTTTTGAGATCGATGATCATCCCATTACTAGATACGATGAATCTGAGAAGTTTGCCTTGTTCCACTACAAAGATAGACTTCTTAGGGTTTAGAGATATGTCGTACTTGTGGCATCGTTGTAGGACAGACCTAATATGGGATAAGTGATATTTCTTACTTTTGGAGAAAATAGTAACGTCATCAAGACAGACCACTACAGAATGATTGATGAGACCATGAAAAGCAATATCCATTTCTCTCTAGAAAGTGGCCCCGACATTTATAAGCCCAAAAGGCATTTTCCTTTAGGCGTAAGTACCCCACGGCGTAGAGAAAGTGGTTTTTAACTGGTCTGGGGGAGACATGAGGATCTAGTTGTATCCTGAAAAACCGTCTAGCAGTGAAAGTCTTTCAGAACCGGATACCTGCTAGAGAATTTGTTCCATTGGAGGAACAGGATAATTGTCTTTGTTAGACACTCAGTTTAAATTCCGAAAATCGACACAGAGTCAAATTTCACCACTTTTCTTCCTTACAGGGACAATATTAGATACCCATTGTGTGTGTCTTACTGGGAAGATTATATTTTCATTCAATAGTTTGTTTAGTTTTTTCTTGACCATCGGTTCAAGCTTAGGGTGCATCTTTCTCAGCTTCTGTTGAAAAGGTTGAGTCTGGGGTTTCATGGGGATGATGTGTTGTATAATGTTAGGGTCAAAAGTTTTTAAATCATCATATGTCCAAGCAAAGACATCCTTGAATTCTTTAAATAGTTTTATAAAGGCTAACCTCTCTTGCTCAGAACATCCCATTCTGAGATTAATACATTGTGGATTATCTTTAGTCCCTAGATTTACTTTTTCATGGGTCAAGGAAGAACTATTTGTTTTACAATTTACTGATTTCTTGAATTTGTCATGCAAATCATAAAAATTTTCTAATCTTACCACAGATTTAGGGATAGAATTTACCATATCTGATGTTGATTTAGGAGACCTCAAGTCTGATATTACCGTAAAATTGCAGAGATCTTCATCGTGGGTGCCTTCATCAATAAACACACCTCAGAAAGTGTCCTCCATGTGCAAAAAACTAATGATTTGTTGATCATCATCAAACACTCTCCAGTTAGTGACGTTGTCCAGGATTGATGGTCTAAACAATAACTCAATTGAAAATGCATTTGGAGAAAGACCTTCTATGGGCAAGAGCTTGGAAGCGACGTTAGCTAATAAATCCACCTCATAATTGTTTAATCTCGGAATGGAATTGATATTAAATGCATAAAACTTGTGCATTAGATTCCATACCTTATCTTGATAAATTTTTAGGTGTGGTGATAGGCAATGTATGGAATTTCTTACTTGTCTGACCATAATTTATGAATCACCGAATACTAGTAAGTTCTGTACATTCATATCTACTGCTTTCTTGAGTCCTTGCAAAAGTGCCCCGTATTCGGCGGTGTTGTTTGTACATTTGAACTCTAATCGACAGACGATCAAAGTTTTATTACCTACCGGGTATATAAGTACACATCCTGCACCAGCTCATTCTTTAGATTTGGATCCATCGAAGTAGAGAGACCATATGTGAGCTTCATCGGCCATGTTTGACACATTTGGTAAAGTTGTTGACTATGTGCATGTCATGAGTTCCGACTGTTGTTCTGGATCAGTGATGATGGAAGTTTCCGCCATGAAGTTACCGAAAAAGGTGTTCATTCCCTACATCTCGAGTGAATTAGTGGAAGCAGTGAATGGTTCATTAACATCATTCAAATATGTCATGGTGTGCTTGAGTTAACTCTCACGATTAATCCTAATTTTGTTTGGCTTTCCATTCTCTGGTAGCCACAAATGAGACTAGTTTGTCGCAAAGTATACATGAAACTATTCGGATCAATACATTCTTAAAAATAAACCGTACACTTCATGGATGTAAACTAAGATGATATCAATAATCTAGTGAACCTTAGGATTAGAGAATATCCTAACAAGTACATTTTCTAATTCACCAATTACCTTAACATTCGTCTGATCGAGTTGAATGATTTTAAGAATGGAAGGTTGAACTTCAACATTGATTTTTTGGTAGACAGAAAAAGGCATCACATTTGATGATGTGCCAGAATCTACCATGCAGTTATGTACATTTCTATTGAAAATTTCAAAAGTTAATAAAAAAGGTGGGACATTTTTGCGAGTATTAACAATAGAACTTTTTTTATTTTTAGTCGCTGTCCCTGAAATTACTTTATGTACATTTGATATAGTTTTTTCAGAGAGGTATATTTTATTTGAGGGTTCAAGTGTTGTTTTAGTAGGGACCTTTTGAGCTATTTTAGGACTGATTTTTGCAATTTTCTTGCTGTTCAGATTGTTGTTTTTACTGTTTTCTACAATGTTCTGAAGCATTTTATGCAGAAGCAAGGGAAACTTCAAAAGTTCGTAAACAGAAATATTAGCTCTAAGTTTCTTTAGGTCTTCGATCAAATCATATTCTAAACTCGGGGTTACTAAATTATGTTTTGTTTCAGTTTGTTTAAATTGTTTCTGAGGCACATTAGTACCTATTTCGGAAGAGGGTTTACTCTGAGTTTTGCTTCTAATATTATAAGGATGGATAGTTTCAAAATTGGCTTGAAAAATACTGTCCGAAAAATGTCCGAATATATTGGGAGATGATTCTTCTTCTTCGGTTGTTTCTTCTTCAACCACATCTTCAAAATTCTCAGGGGGGACTAAGTTATCATGTGCTTCAAGGATAGTCTATATAGCGTATTGTAAGCTTTCAAAATTCAGACGTTCAGGGGTTGGGTTTGGTCGGTTTGAGGGAAAAGGTTTTCTAAAAGGAGGTTTGTAAGTTCCTTTGCTTGAAGATGCTTCTTCAGCTGATCTCCTCAAGTCTATGACTTGATTTGATAATTTTTGGACGACCTTTTGTAAACTTTCCAAATCTGAGGTCTCTGATTGAGTTTTGGTTTGGGGAGGTCTAGGAAGAATTTCTATTTTCTTCTTAGAAGACAGGGTTATCTTTGCCTCATTACTAAGATTATCTTTTAGGCTCAAAATATCTTTTTCGATTTGGCTTGCCTCCTCGAAGGCTTCCAGTAATGATTCCTTCTTAGACCTTTTAACCCAAATTGCTACATTCTGGTGTAGAGCTTTAGTGTAATATTCCACATTGAGATTTTCCGCAAGCATTGAATCAACGGGGATTTGATTTTTTAATGTGAGGAACCTTTGGTTAAAATATTTTTCTTTCTCCTTAGGATTCATCTTTAAGCTGGAGAGTTCCATGACTAAGACTTCAAGAGATTTATCATCTCCGAACTTCTCTAGGAAACAGGACTCGAATTTGTCCCACGATACAATGGTGTGAGGTTGTTGGGAGAAATACCATGTAGACGCATTGCCCTTAAACGTGTAAGGAAAAAGTCTACATACTACATATTCATGTTCTACATTTCGGAGTCTAATGGTTAACATGAATTTTTTTATGTGATCTTCGGTGGTTTGTTTAGAATCAAGATCGAACTTAGGTAACCATTTCTCCAAGTGTTTTGGTAAAGGGTGTTGGGGTCTAGGTATGGCCACAACATCTTGGTTGAGCCAAGGCCTGGCAGGATTGTTTTGATTTTCCATGGGTGTAGGTGGTGTTGAAGGCTGAGATGGTTTAGATGAAACATTTCCTTCGTTAGAGGATTATCCTCCTGAAGTGGAAGGAGATGAATGAAGTGGCTAAGGTGGAATACCGGATCCTCCGTATCCAAGAGTAGGGTATGATCAAAATCTGTGGGATTTAAAAGCAGACCAGTGCCTTCAAGTTGCTCTCTAATATCAGAGAAATCTAGAGGTTGATTCAGTGGCCCACTAGGTTGTTTGATATGGGCCAAAGCACTGTGTGTCCTTAAAAGTGACTGATGAACAATTTCTTGTACATCGGACTCTTAAGGGTTTGGTGTTTCTAGCTCAACAACAATCAAGGGATTTTCATTTGAGGTCATTGTTGTTTGAGAGGTAACGTTGTTGTAAGAATGACTCCTTGTTACTATAGGGGAGTGAGTGTGTGGAGGAGGATTCTTGCGACTTCCATGTGCCATCAATTGTATTCAGGCCCTCCTTCTAGCACCATTTGTTGACGGGAAAAAATGAATGTTCATCAATTGGAAGAATGAGTCTGGTTCGGGGTTGTCTAAATAACCCAAGCCGTTTGGTGTAACTCGTTCTAACGGGTTTAATGGCTCTGATAGCCAATCTAAGAGTCCTAAAGAAACAAATAAAAGAAATGAAATAAATAACTAATTACTAATTACTATATATATATATATATGTGTGTGTGTGTGTGTGTGTGTGTGTGTGTGTGTGTGTGTGTGTGTGTGTGTGTGTGTGTGTGTGTACATATGTACGACGTAACTATTGTAGGTATATTTAAATAGAAAATATACTTATCCTTTTTATGTACATGATACACACACTACAAGTTTTAATCTAAACTTACAAAACTCAATGTGAAAAATGATTGCTTTGAAGAAGCAGATAAAGAAAGCACATAAAAAATACTTTTTGTTTTTTTCCTTATAAATCTTAAACTAATAAAAGAAAATACTATGAAACAGAAACATGTGGATAGTCGAAATCCAAACAACACATTCAAATTTCAATGATAAACAAATAACATAAAAAATGTAAATGAGCTAACCTGTTAGTGAATTAGTGATGTGTATCCAAGCATCTTCATGATTTGAGAACATCCAAGTACCATGTCCAAGAGGGAAACCTGGAAAGAACCTTAAGATTGTTCTAAATAAATTCATAACAATGTGTTGGCAGTTTGGGTGTTAATGACTGAAGAAGAGACACCAACATAAATCTCTAATTTCATGATTATACATAATTACTATAAGATAAATCTGAAAGTAATCTGTACATTTCGTTTTTCAATCAAAATTGAAAGATAAACACTGTCTTTTTAACTGAAAACATAATCACATCATTTGTATTGTGAGGAACAAATTGTAGATGGTATTTATAATATAATATCTTGCACATCACAGATCATTTAATCTATAGATATCAGATCTATACATGTATCAGGACATAACAAAACATAAATGATAACATTATAAACTAAAGGCTAAAGCCAAAATGTGTAAAATGTTATTTCATTAAGTTCTGAAGTCACCCATCCATCTCTTTCTCCCAGCAAAGATGTCTTCATTACAAAAATCTGAAGTATTTAAAGAGTTCAATCAAACTAAGCATCCTATCTTCTAAGATAGAATCAAATCCCAGGATGATTTACCAATTACAAAAATAGAGGGTAATAAAACCACTCAATATCAAACTGTATCTCTTAAGATTATAAAAGGTTTGTTTCTGTTTACAAAATGATCCAAAGAAATGGATAATAACCCCATAAATGATCCATCTCATTAGATCACCACAAGTTGCACAATATCCTGAAAGGAAAAACGAAATAAAGAAATTTAGATATTAATTTAACCAATATTTTCCAAAATTTCAAATGAGAATAGACTGGCTACAGAATCTGCTGATTCTGTAGCTAGTCTTATTTTAAATAGTAGAAAACTGATTCAATCTATATTAATAAAAAAAAATTAATTAAAGCACACAAATATTTACCTTTCAACTGAATGTTAAATTCGGCTCATAAAACCTCAGAATTAATCATTGCTTTGACACAATCAACATTTTTTATTATGACATTTCCAGTTCTCTTCAAGCGTTTTCCTTGCCTTTGTGCACTGATCTTGATTCTATGGTTTTCATTTGTTAATGAGTCGATCTGAGCTGTGAGAGTATTGATCTTTTCTTGTAGGAAGGGGACCTCTGTGTAATACTTTTCTATCCAAAGAAAACACACCTCACACCGTGGATCTGGAACAGTTGGTTGAGGAAAGATATGACTGTGCATCAAAATGCTTCCACTATCTACCGTGGGTTTTTGACTGAGCTTGATCCCCGGGAAATTTTCTTTATGTTTCAGGCATGGTGGCATATTATCTACAAAATCATAGGTCTGATTGGGAATCGATTTATGGTAAGTTGCATCTTCCTCCTCCAATAACTTTTCGATCTCAGAATCGGAGCTCTCATGGACCTCAATCACTTTGATCAAGCTCACATGAGATTTCATTTTATTCCTCAAACTCCTTGAGATCAATATTCCAACTCTTTTGTTATTAAAACCTAAGTCTGGATTCTTACTTGACAGTTTGTGAGAGCATTTATTGGTGTCCTTTGCCACGGTATTAGGGAAAACATCCTTCTCACGGTCAGAAGATTCAAAGATCATAGGGTCAACATCTTGTTGCTCTATCATAGGTTGATCAAGCGCGGCCCTATAACAGGGTTCTTTGAATAAGAAAAATGGTCTGTCAACGGAAGGGATAGGGTTTTTTTCCAACATGGGCTTATCAACCACAGGAAACTCTACAGGGTTGGATGTAACAAATCCATTTCTATATAGGAAAGTATCTCAATAATCGCTCTGCAATTTTAAATTATGGACTAACAACATCTTGATCAACCCATGATGGAATAAACTGGAATTCAAACACTGCCTTTTATACCTCTTGGCCATTTTATATAAACTTCTCAATAAATAGAATGGCATGTTCAACTGGAAACCGATGAAATTCATTAACAGTCTTATGTGGTAAAGAAAAATGACACCGAAGTGACCTTCACATGTAATGAACTGCCTTAAAATTTCCAATAAACCATGCCACCTAGTATTTAACATAGATATAGGCATACCTTTATCACAACACTGGATTTTCCGAGAGGTAAAGAACAAACTCCACGACACCTCCTCTAAATTGGAATTCTTAAACCATTTTTTCTCGCTAAGGGGAAGACCTATTTCCTGGCTCAAAAAATACTCGGTGATTTCTATTTGAACGTCACCCACTTTGGCTCAGCATCCATCGAAAGAGAGGGTGAACTCTTGGGTTTTTTGCAAGTTGTAACCTTGGAATTGTTTGAGAAACTCAAGCCAACCCTGACTCCTAAGGTCTTCACTTGCATCATCATACAGAAAAAAGGTTTGGGGGCTATTTGGTTCAACATGGATGACATGGGCCATATGGATTCAGTCAAGCAGTCACAAAGGCAGACATAAATCACTGTAAGCATGAAGGGTTTCATAAAACAGAAAGAACTAGGGAAAAAACCAAGGAAATAAAACCCACTATTACCCTCGCACGATTAAATTAAGGAATGAAGGGTTCCATACGAAAATCAAGTGTTTTGTGTAATGAATTTCCAAGAGTACAGAATGAATCCCAAGACTTAACTTGAAATGATGGACCTGTTGATTTTAGACTGCCACCTCCAACGAAGTACAGGGTACGACTGAGTGCATTCAAATTTCATCATTTTGCAAAGGGTGGAGTTGAGTTTCTAAGGTTAGGAGAAGAGATGCTTTGCAAACCAAAGAATAATTACAATAAAAGGTCTACCAAGAATCCTAACGAAATGTAAACATAGTCTAGTTGCAATAAATTCTTGGTGTATTAACAAAAACTCAAGGTATATCTCATAATTGAATGAGCAACAAAAGTTTTTATTGATATATGGTAGGCTTCAAAGCAATCAATACTCATCAAAATACTTGTAAGAATATCAACCCTTCTTGAGACATAAACCTTAGATGCATTTCACGTCACGATCGTAATGCTCCACTCATGCTTTCAGTCATGAATGAAGCATGAAAATGAAAACAAAAAGAACAATCGACACAATCCTCTTATAGCCGACAATTCACCTTCAAACAACAATACTTGCGACAAAGCGTAGGTAGCTACAAAGATTTTTCTTTGTTGATTTTAAAAGGTAAAAAAAATAAAAAAATATGTGGAGTTGCCAACACACCATTGCTACTATCAAGATCTAGCCTAGTGAACCAGACGAGCCAAAAGAAGGCGAGTGTGTCTTCCATTCACGTATGTGGGTAAAATGCACCCCGTTTCACTTGATCATTGATAGCGGTAGCCACAAGAACCTCATCTCAGCATAGGTCATCAAGCGGTTGGCCCTGACGAAAATGCCACACCCACAACCCTACACCATCAAATGGCTCTGCCAATGTTACACATTATTTTTTTCACCCCAGTGATCCACTTACAACATGTTTTCATGTTCCATGAAAATATAAAAGAGTCTTTCTCCATGAAGAGAGTGATTTTCTTTCCTTTCTAAAAAACCTTATCAAGGAAGGTTGTCGCACCCTGCAAAATGCATGGGGTGCGACAATGCTTGATCATCGCATCCTTCTCTAAAGTTGGACTGTGGCATATCTGTAGGCTGCAATATACCTAGGGTGTGATGATGCCAAAATCTAAGGAAAATTCAAACTTCACGAATGTTCTAGAAGGGGATATTCTAGAAGATGAGGTGGCCTCTGAATGGTGTGGATCTTACTCGCTTCTATGATTTGGTGGGAGCATCCTAATATCCTCATCCATCTCTCTTTCACACTATATAAAGAGGGATCTCTCATGGAAAAGGCTAAGGTTGAATAGGCTAAGATTTGTATGGAGAGTTCTACCTCTTCTTGAGAGCTTTGATTTAGTTCTACAAGCTACATGGTGAATCTTCTTCATTCAAAGGATTTGGAGAAAAGGTGTGTGTGTTGGAGTAAGGGGCCATAGAAAGGGGACCTTGCAACATCAATGCTTTGGTTGTATTCTCCACTTTCAATTTAATATAATACAATGATATGTTTCTTTCCCATAAAACTAGTCTTGTTTTATTGTATGATTCCTTGATCACATACATAGGTTCTTGTTGAGTATATTCTGTTGCTTTCACTTTGGTTGGCTTGTGTTCCCTTGCAGGTTCATTTTCAAAGGAGCATTGGAATGGAGCTAGGATGGAAATGGCAAGAGGAAATGACATTTAAAAGGTATGTTGTCTATCTTTTGTTAACTAGTAAACTCAATAGATAGAGTCTAGGGAAAGTCTTATATTTTGTTCTGTTTTGTTCTAGTTTCCAGTGGGATCTAGGGAGATCTGTTTATGTCCACATTTACCTATTAATTTAATAACAAAATTGGTGACCATACTGGGGATATGAATTTATTTTGGTTTTTTCCTTCTTATTTTCTTTTAGCCTGCCTTCTTTTGGTCAAATTCATTCTCTGAGTCTGTGGGTGATCCATCTAGACTCCCTGGGTCTGAAAGTTTAGTTAGATTTTTGTCTTTCTTCCATTTTTTCCTTAGTTACATAGATCATCGTATTGTTCTCTATTGGAAGTCTACGACAACCCTCAGACATCGCACCATGATTGTGTGAACCAGTGCGACGATGTAACACTATTCTCTATTGTCAGCCTGCAACGACCTTAGCTCGCTGCATTGTACTGCACTGTTAGCCTGTGATGATTCTTGAAGGAATTGTTGGAATGAGAC
The DNA here is from genome assembly GCA_010110895.2 of Picea sitchensis. Classification (NCBI taxonomy): domain Eukaryota; kingdom Viridiplantae; phylum Streptophyta; class Pinopsida; order Pinales; family Pinaceae; genus Picea; species Picea sitchensis. The sequence continues at coordinate 21,435 of SNQJ01S0048282.1, read as the reverse complement.
AATTTGTCTTTTATCACCCAGTTTTTCCTTGGTTTCTTGGGATGAACTTCTGATACCAGTGCTTGATTGATTTATGAATTTAAATCTTGCATTTGATTGCTTTTCAGGCACTGAAAGTCTTTCTTTGTAATTTTGCATGTCTTTCTTTTGATTCTTGTCGCAAGGGTATAATATCTAGATCTTCATCTAAGTGATTGTTTGACAAAGGGTCTTTGATTTATTTGAGGTTTTGGATTGATTTCACTTTCTAGATTGTTTGTTGATTGAAAGACATTTTTGTTTGCATTTGACAAAAGGTTTTCTTATCATTTACATTTTTTTTCTATATTATGAGTTTTGATTTGGGAATTGTGTTGAGAATGTCTTGATTTTCTTGCATTAAGCTTTATTTTTCCTCGTTATATCTCTGATCTTATTTGAAAAAGAAAGGGCTAAAATTACTTCTTCTTTTTAGTAATTGCTTGCAAGAAAATTCTTGTATTCGAAATATTTGTAACGAGAGAGAATTTGGAAAATTTTGTAGTTCATGATTGTTTGGGATTTTGTTCATTCAAGAATTGAGAAATTGTATTTCGTAGCCTTTGTACTTCAAAAGAAATACATTCTCCCTATTGTAATTAGAGTTCATTGAATTGAAATATTGCATATTCATCTCTTCTTGCATTTTATTGGGTCAAGGTCACAATGTCATCAGTTTCATTTCCATCTCCCTTTTGAGTAAACAACAACCTTTAAAATACAACGTAATTTTAAAATTCATTAGCAACTTTTATTTTCTAGAAATTCTCTTCACCAACATTAGCTAGGATAAATCTTTGGAATAGGTTGTAAGGCACATTATCCAAAGCATCAAAACACAAAATAGGATCTTGTGATAGGGAGAGTTCAAATCCAATTGCTACATTTTGTCTTGGGAAGCCCTTCTAACACAAGGTTCAATCATGAGGTCACATTAAGATTGACATAATTACTCACCCTACTTTGTTGGTCTTAGTGTAGATATTGCATGTATTATTGGGGGTCACTTGAGAGTATATCCACGATTATGTGTGGGAGATTCTNCCCTTCTAACACAAGGTTCAATCATGAGGTCACATTAAGATTGACATAATTACTCACCCTACTTTGTTGGTCTTAGTGTAGATATTGCATGTATTATTGGGGGTCACTTGAGAGTATATCCACGATTATGTGTGGGAGATTCTTGAGTTGATTTTGGGCTAGATACCCTACCTTTGCATGTGGATCAGACTGTCGATTGTTTCCCAAGGCATCATTGTTGTAGTTGGTAACCTTAGTAGCCTATATCTTTAGGGTATTTACATGAGGTGACTCTAGAGTGGAAAGTCTTCACGGTACCAGGAATTGACGTTGGCCAAACTCACTCAGAATCCTTCGAGGGTATATCTATGATTATGTGTGGGAGCTTGCACAAGGGTGTAAGTCCATTAAGTAGGTCATCAACATAACTTTTCCGCCTGCCTTATCCCAGCCCCTTCTTGTCTTGATTTCACGACATTGGATTTCATCACCAACTAGTGACTTCAAAATAAGAAGGTTTGTTTACTTGGTTTGATTTCTTGATTTTATTAGTGAGTTTTGTGGTTTCTCTAGTTGTCCATAGATTTGTTTCATTCTTTATTTGGTTCAGCCAACATCGGCCTTTGTCATTCACGTAGGATGCAAGGGCTACCCCCAAAAGATCCAGAAGGTTATATCCCTTTGCTTCCTAACTCACCAGAGGGCTCTCCTGAGGGAGAAGTCAACAACGAAGTAGATTTCGAGGTTGGAAGTTCATACTATTTAGAGGGATTATGAATTGTTTTGGATTCTTTAGAGGCATTTAGACTCCCCCCAAATCTGTTATTGAGTATTAGACAAGACACACATTTGCTCTGGATGAACTCGTCAGGAGAAATTGTTGTTGTTGAGAATATTGAAGTATCTATTAGACCTAACGTAGGATCTGGAGTAGACAATCCACTTTTTCAACGTGAATCCTTTAGAACCTTGACTCACACTGTTGGAATTTTTAATCATAGCTCTGCCCCTTCTTCAGTCTGTTATATTTTTGGCACACTAGGAACGAGTTCTAATCAACCTATGGCATCACAAATACCCGAGAAGTCTATTACCTATACGATACCTTTAGATCATTTTACTGACACGACCAGTAATGTTACCACAGTTTCAGACCAATTGTTAATTGGTTCTCACTCAATTCTTCCTCTTCAGATGCTTCATTCTACTATGTTCCCACAAGCTACGACTATTTCTATAGAAAATGCGGTTATCAATCAAGCTCCTATTGGAGCACCAATTCTGCTTACAAAAAATCCGTCACTTCCCCCTGACTATAATGCTTTGAATACTTTCATTGCTATTCCTACCCAGAATCCATCCAGAGGATCTGGACTTTTTGTTCCTCTTAGGTATAATGCTGCTAGTCATTTTGTTCCTACACCTACCCAAGTTCTCTCCGGAGGGCCTTATGTTCCTCCTACACCTTTTTTTGGAGGATCTAATCGTCCTGGCCCTAGTGGATCCAATCCAGTTGGAGGCACCGATCATTTTGTCACTTCTAGTTTTCATATTCTCGTTGGAGGGAAACCTCAATTTTGGGGCCAACCTCAGATTGGGGGACAACCTCAGTTTGGGGATAAACCTCAAGTTGGAGGCCATAACCCAGTTTATGGACAAAGTATACATGTGTTACAATCTCAACCTTGGAATATTCCTTTCCAAGGGAATCAACAATCATCTAGGGGGAAACATCCTCAATTTAATTCTTTTGTACCCCCTAATCTTGGTCAACTATATCCAGGCTCTCTGAATCCTTCTTGGGATGAAAACTTCCAGTCTAATGTTCCTTTCCAAGGGAACATACCTAATATTAAACAAAACCCTCCACAACCAAATATGTCAGGATTGTCTAACTACCTACAAACTACTTATGGTCATGTTGGTATACCTACGGGACTTCCTCCTCAAAACTACCATTTTCTTCAAGTGAACAGATAGTTGCCTTTCTTAGCCACGTTGGATTTACCGGATTTATCTAGGATTTTGAATGATCCCATTTTGCATTCTCCTTATTGGCCTATCATAGCAACCAAATTACCATATGAAATTCCTAAGTTTGACGATCAATCAGGAGAAGACCCAAATAATCACGTCATAACTTTCCATATTTGGTGTTTTTCCAACTCATTAATGGATGAATCCATAAGATTACGACTTTTCCAACGAACTCTCACGGGTTCGACAACAAAATGTTACATCGAGTTACCACGAGGATTCTTTAATGACTTCAATACCCTATCCATGGCCTTTTTAACACATTATTAGTTGCCAATTTGATATGAGACAGGAACTAAAATTTTGAGTTCTTTTAAACAATCTTCTTCCACTCATATTTTTTATCATATCCATGAGTGGAGGAGGAGAAGATGCTTAATCAAAGTTCCCCTTCCTGATCAACTATTGGCTGAGTGGTTTACCAAATCACTCATTGGGCCCATATCCCATGATGTGGCCATGGGTGATGTCGTCACTGAAGAGCATGCGATTAGTCGTGCTCAGTATCTAGACCTCGTTTATTCGCAAACATACACACTTTATGACTTGATCCCTAATGCTCCTCATCCTTCCATGAATCCTACCCCAACAACTCCAGTAGCTTCTCATGTTTTTGATGGTGTGATTGGCACCTTTCATGCTAAGACTCAGCCTACACATGCCAATCATACCAATCCCAAGTATACCACCTCTAATGTACAAAATACACCTACTCCTACTCCTACCGATAAAACTTCTGAATTTAATTCGGTTTAATCTACACCTACTGGTAAAAATAAAAATAAAAAGAAAGGGAAGGGTAAGAATAAGGAGGAAAAAGATAATAATAAAAAATCTGAGAAGCCCAAAACACATCCCACTGAAGAGAAATATAAACATAAAACTTGTTACCCTTTCCTTATTTGTGGTGATGATCATTATACGAAAGATTGTCCATGATGCATCGAGGTTACTAAGTTCCTGCAAGAGATCGGGAAACCTTATGCACCTGTCGTCTTGTCACAATTGTTTCCTTATCAGCAATAGGCCCAATTGGTCATTCATGACCAACCCTCTCCTTCTACCTTGCCTTATTTCCTTATGTGTACTAGTGACTCCAAGAATAACGAAGTTGCACTCGCAACTTGAGCCAAATATTATTCTCCTTTGAAAGAGAAGGTTGATGATTTACCATCTTCATTGGTTCAACCTCCTTCCCCAACTTCACCTCCAAATGGTCCTCTTCATGCCGAATGACCAGGCCTAGATACAATTCTTCTTCCTCATCCCAAGGGCGTTGTTCAAAAGTCTTCATTTAATCCTCATGCACGTGCTGCCCAAAACTACAGTATTGTAGAAGACCTTGCACAAGCACCCTCTGCAATGTCAACTCTCAAAGTCCTTCAAATTTTTCCTACTCAATGGAAGTCACTGTTAAAGGCTATTGGTGGAATTGATCCTACCGATACCAATTTGATAATATTTGACTTGGAAGATCATATTCCAAGGCTTCCTCCTCAATTATCATTTCAGATCCAAGTTGTTGTGGAAAACAAAAATATATGTCGAACCATTATTGATGAAGGAGACTCAACTTGCGTCATGTCTATTACTTGTTGGAAATCTATGGCTCTCGTACCCTTACCGAGTCACACAATACTCTTAAGGCCTTCAATGGTACATGGTTTAAACCTTATGGTGTTCATCCTTCATTATCTATTACGTTAGAAGGTAAATTGGTCAATGTTGAGGTTGAGGTCTTTGATGCACCTCTTGATTATAACCTTCTACTTGGCTATAGTTGGATTGATTCCATCCACGCAATTGTGTTTACCCTTTTCCATGTGTTACGTTTCCCACACCAAGGAAAGCTCATGATTGTTGACCAACTAGCCCTCTTTAATTTTGATTCCCGTACTAACAACGTGCCTTTTATCTCTAAAACAACTCCTGGTTATGAGAATATCGGCGTGGGTCTTTTAAAATTTTCAACCTTGTTGGGTACATTTCCTATTCCACCACCTGATATTCCTCCTCCTTTTGTCACTTCGATTAACATGATATCAACCTTTGTTCATGAAACCCCCGAGTCTTATGACCTATGGATAATACCTAACTTTGGTGATTATCTTTGTTACGATGACATGATTCCTTTAATTTCGATGGAATAATTATCAAGCTATTCAATCAACAACTCCTTCTACTCCTCTTTGTGATACATCTCATGATCCATTTCATGTGATATTTCCTACTGATGAGATGATCATGTCACTCACATCTATGGAAGATACTACATGGGATGATGGGCATCATCATTCTATCCTCTTCCTAGAACATTATACCATGGAGAACTACCAATGGATTTCGACTCTGTCAACCGTTGTTGTTATTTCTTTTGTTCCTGATTCAACACACGATGTTTTGTATGAAGGGAACTTGAGTAATGTTTTGCCTATCGTTCCTCTTGACATATCGATTAAACCCGGAGTCATGGAAAATGTTCATATCAGTGTCTCATGTTCTACTGATGAGGTTCACACTTATAAAACCTTTTTTCAAGAATTCTGTGATGTTTTTTCTTGGAATTATGAAGAAATGCCAGGTATTGATCCTGATATTGTTGTGCATGAGATTAAGACTTATCCGGACACTAAAATCGTTCGACAGAGACTTCGCCCAATACATCCACATAATTTTTTTGATATCAAAATTGAAGTTGAAAAAATTCTTAAGGTTGGCTTTGTCTAGCCTATGGATTTGACTGATTGGATATCTAATCTTATT
>SNQJ01S0048281.1:29199-47967 GCA_010110895.2 Picea sitchensis | reverse complement strand
AAAATCACAATTGATGAAGTAATTTAAAATTTGATAGAAATCATCTTACGAAATGATGAAAAAAATAACAATAGGAAGAGTTCCATCCATAAAAATTTAAAGCCAATAGAATGTTTATCATTGAAGATCATAAGTTTTTATAATAAAATTTTCTAGTGTAGAAGTGTCTATTCAAAAAGAGTAATTAGTACAATGGAAAATAATATTTATTCATATGTAATTTGTTTTTTGAAAAAAAAAAATACTTAGAATGAATATGTATACTGAACTATCTATGCAATTATAGTTTCAATTTTACAATTATAGTTTCAACCATATTGAACTTTGTAATTTATAAAAATAAACATGATAATGATAACCATCTTATAACAAACATAAACAACATCTAAAATACACATTTATATTCGCTAGCTAACATCATCTAATTTTATATACATCTAGCACATATAAATGTTATTAATTAGTTGTCACACATATCTAATAATTTAACAATACATCATCATTGTGATCACATTTAACAAAAGACAAGCATTTTCTAACATCATCATCACACACATCTAACAAACATCATTTAATATACACATCTACGAAGCATATTTAACTTTAAACATATCTAACATGACCTAAAAATGTGCACATCAACATCAACATATAAATTAATTAATTATATCATCATGATCAATAGGAGAAATGCATGTCTAATGAACAATGTTATAACATACACATCAATGGGGTACTGAAAGAACCGACCATATTGGAAGACGAGTTGTGCCTATCATTGGGATCCCTCCTCGTTGTTAGTATCATGGAAGCTCCGACGATATGAGGCATAAGAGGTATCAAATCACATGACATCTCCCTCCAAATATCCAAGAGCATAGGATATTCCCTAATGTCTTGCATTAGGGCAGGGCTGACTCTCACCTCAGTCAAAAGTGCAGAGAGTTGGTCGCCCAACACCAACTTGAATCTGGTATAGGGCATACAACGCATGCCACAAGTTATATGCACTCAAGGACCCAGACCCGTCGTGGCCTAAGGCATCATCTCCTCATCGTCATCTGTTGTGGGAGGATGAATGTTCCCAATGAAAGTGCCAATATCTACAAAATACACAGTACAAAATATTAATTACATAGTTAATTCATTAAACAATTCAATAAAACAACTTAAAGAGCATGTTAGAATTAATTTTATTCTAATTAAGTGAGACAATAAAATGAAACTATATTAATTTAAACAAAACACTAATATTACCTCTATCATCTAGTGGCTCATCTAGTGTGAAGAGGATGTTCATACATCCTCATCAATATAAACCCGCATTAAGGACTGACACCATGATAAACATGTGATTTGTTGCACTTCCTAGTATCCCAAGTGCATCTGGGGAAATCCTGTTCGGAAACTCCGGATGTCCCCTCTTGGGCATCATCTCCCCCCACATGTGCATTCTCACATGAGTCCTTGGCCTAATAGGTTAAGGAGAAAAATTCAGCCTCGTCTATGGAAACCTCTCAAAAATAAGAAAGAGAACTTTGAGGAAAAAGGGAAGTTCGAGCTCCTATGTATCATAGCATGACATTTGTCTAGCGCTATACAAAACTGCTACAAAAAAATGGCAGACCATCTGATACACCGTGGCCTTTGTAGCAATGAATCAACATATTACAAAAGAGGAATCTAATGTGCTTCCCATCACCGGTAAAGTGGGCTATAGTCTTCACTAACAATGAGAGGCACCTAACGTCCTCTGCATTGAAAGAGGCGATTTTCAGTTGTCCACTAGACACCTAAAAATTAGTTGGGGATAGTACATCAACCCCAATATATCGCTGAGAGTACATGAGCTTAATCTTAGTGGAAACACCTACTGGGACATCTGGGAACTGGGGAAAATCCTCCCCTCTCCTAGATAGTCCATTGATAAAGTAAATATCCTCCTCAGTGGGATAGTACCATTGATCCAGACCCACACAAAAATATTGTCGATACACATCTCATCGACGAATCAGATGCACCAACAACTCAGATTTCCCCTTAAGGGATGTAGCCTCCTCATAGTACTTAAGGAGGCCTACATTCCTCAAGAGAACATGCGTCGTTGCAGTAATAGGGAAATGGTACAAATCCCTCTCCCTCTCCCTCACCTACCATTCTCATACAACATTGTACAATCTACCCTCTGCTCCTATTGTTGTTTCTTCTCTCTTCGCTCATGTCTCTTCATGATTAACATATGAAATACATCATCCTCTCTCATATATAAAACATAAAAAAGAAACTACTGAATGGTAAATTTATCTACAAATATGGAAAAATAACTTCCTTCAAAAAATAAGTTAATTTCATTACCGGTGCACCCAAAACATAGTCACGCACCGTAGCCAGTGTGTATATATTGTGAGCATTGTCCATGGTGTGTTAGTGTAAAATAATGCACTAAAAAAATATGTTCTACTATGTTATGTGGTGTGTTGTAAAATAGTACCGCACAGGGGCGCTACACTACAACACATACGCACTAGTGCATTACATTTATCCTACACACCACTTAAACCAAAAAACAAATTAAAATCTTAACGCACATAAACAATTTTTTAGAAATTAGCAAAAAAATGTTACGTATATGTTCACTACACGCACTAGTGCGTGTAACAATCGTCGACGCATGGCCACATAAATTTTTCCAAATTTACGAGTACAAAACTTTTTGCAGTGCATTTCGGTCGTTACTATCTCACTTCGTACGGTGCCACCAAAAAATTTACGGGGTGCACCACAACACAGTGTTACATTTCTCAACAGTGCATTTGGTAAACATGAACACTTCAGAGTGCACGTTTACCAACCCAATGCGTAAATATATATATGATAATGGCATTGCGCCATGTACTTTAACGACCCAGTGTGTTATTTGTACTTTGATGCACTTCCCTACTAGTTATATACTTTTATTCAGTGTGTCGTTAAACGGACGCCCCGGTGCATTTATGTTTACTGACGCACCATCGAAAAAGGTAACAAGGTGCGTGGTGCACCCTGTAAATTTACAGGTCGCACCATAGGCGATGCAAGCCAAGCTCTTTGAACGCACCACACCATTTGTTTTTTTTACACTTAAAATTTCACTCAATTTTAAATTTTAATCAAGTGAAAAAATAAGTTTTGAAGAAACAAGGAGATTACCTAGACATTTTGTCGTTGGGGAGGCATGGTTGCGATGTACTAAAAAAAAACAAATTTTCCCATTGTTTGGAAAAAATTGAAATTCACACACCGACCAACAGATGAAAGGAAGAAAATAAAGGAAAACACCGACGGCAGGGTGCTTCATATAGGAAACGGTTGCACCGGTGATTTTGAGCTCTACATCCCTGAAAATGGAAAAAATGATTTTTACCATCGATATTTTTTTTATAAAACCTTGTTCTGGTGTGCCCAATGACCAACCACACCGGGGCGTACATGTTTACTGAGCACACCGGTTATGTTTTTTTCTTTAAACTAGCCCTAGCATGGTGCACGTGTTTCTGTGCATGTGTGCACACCAGTGCGTTTACTATTACATAACGCATCGACGTACATTTAAAAAAAAAATACAATGGTGAGAATTTTTTTATTTAAGCATGACACAGTGCAATATAATTATAGATGCCCCAGCATGACCAGTTTTATATAGTGTACCACGTAAATTTGGAAATTAACCCTAACATAGTGCTCCATATTGGAGCACTTGTGCGCACCGATGCACATGATACAATGGAGTGCACTAGAATATATTTTTTGACACTATCCTACATTGGTGCGTAAATGTTTTTTATTTAACCATATAATGTTGTGCTCTACTAATAGCGCACCGATGTTTCCAGTGTTAATTTGTGCACCAGAGATTTTTTAAAGAATTTTATTACGGTGCGTCATTGTTTTTGTAGTGCACCGGATACTATTTTTTTATTTGAAATAACCCTGCTACAATGCGTTAGTTTTGAGGGAACTGATGCGCCTATTGTATAAAAAGAACCAGTTTGTTATGTACTTATAAAAGCACTGGTGTAAAACATCCGCTAAAACCTCCACCCGCTCGCCTCCGCTAGTATCATCTACTATAAGCGAATTTTTGGGCTATTTTTATAGGGGCATCCACAAAAACCTCTGCTAGAGGGTATTTTCCTTGTAGTGATATGACATGTAATCCATGGATATAGACTCCCAAGACTTGTTTGGGGCATGCAGAGGAGTGTACATCCCCTGCTTCTTGATGGATAGATTAGAAATGGAACAGGAAGTGCAGAACATAATATATTGGTCGATGTCCTATTGAAGCTTCGGCCAATAGAAGTATTGATATTATCTTATCCAAACTGAATTTCCTTGCCACATGGTTGTAATGTGCCTCAAAAATAAGATTTTCACACTCGCTTGAAGGAAACAAAATGTGTCCTAGATGGTACAAGAGTGCATCCTAGAGGTGGAAGTTCAAAACTTGTTTGTTGACACTTAGTGTCTGGTAAAAAGAAGCAAATTAATATTCATTGTTGTATAATTGTGGCCACCTAGAAGTCTTGTGCTGACATATCTTAAGAATTATGGTGAGTGACACAAGCAAGAGCCAACTGAAGCATTATACAACATGTTTGGTTCTTCCATTCTTGTACTTAATATTTAGGTGGAATTGTTGCAAGTAAGTGGACCATTTATGATGGCGGTCATTTTGTAGATTTCCTTGTCTCTACATGAATTGTAGAGGCTTGTGATCTGTGTGGATTATCGTTTCCTTGTCCAAAATATAATGCTTCCACTATCATCATGCTTGCACAATGGAGTACATGTCATTGTCATATGTGGGATATATGCAAATAATATCATACAATGTTTCACTATGATAGGCTACCAGATGTCCCTACTGAGCGAGGATGGAACCAATAGCATGGTCAAAGGAATTTGTATCAATATCAAATGGTTGTTGTAGGTCTGGCAATGTGAGGATTGGTGTGCAACAAAGGAAATATTAATTCAAATTCTAGAATTCTTTCTAATGTGATTTAGACCAAGGAAACTTGTCTTTATCTCCCCCCTTGGTCACTTGACTCAAGAACCAAGCAATTTGAGAGAACCCCAACACGCTCCTACGGTAGAAGTTGTCAAGGCCTAGGAAGTTGTAGAGCTCTGTCAAAGTTCTTGGGGATGGCCAATCACAAATGACTTGGAACTTGGCTAGGTCCACATGCACCCCATGTTCATCTGTGATATATCCTAAGTATTGGATTCTCTACATGTCGAATGAGCATTTCTGGAGATTGGTGTATAACTTATGTTCTAGTAGGGTGCTCAGGACCTAGTGAATGTGCTACAAGTTCTCTACGTAGGTTCGAATAAATATGAGGATGTCATCCAAATAGATGAAAAAAAAGAGTTTTTGAATGGCCTCAAGATATCATCCATCATCCCCATGAATGTTGTTGGAGCATTATTGAAGACAAAAGGAATGACCAAACACTCAAAGAGTCCCTTTTTAGATTTGAACATTGTCTTCCATATATCAGTTGGTTCTATAGGAACTATGTGATAGCTAGACTTCAGATCAATCTTACTGAAGAACTTGGCACCCTTACGTTGATCAAGAAGATATTCAATTTGAGGGATCAAGTATATGTTCTTGACACTGATTTTGTTCAGGGCTCTAAAATCAATTCATAGCCACCATGTCCAATACTTCTTCTACACCAACAAAATTGGGCTCACACAAGGTGAGGAGATCAGTCGAATGTGGAAATTTTGGATGAGCTTAAGAATTTGATTTTTTATTTCTTCATTCTCCATAATGGATCATCTTTATATTTGACCATTGGGTAAGGTGTCACTGGGTATCAAATCAATGGCATGTTTGACTTGATATTGTAGAGGCACCCATATAGGTGAAGCGTAGAGGTTTCTGTACTGCTCTAAAATATTTTCCACCTACTTTTTCTATGTAGAGAGACCTCATGTTGAAGCTATGGTGGTCATGGTGACCTTTCGTTTATCTTAGAACCAAACCATGAAAAGGACAAACTTCACATTCTGAGAGATTACCTTTCAACATTGTTTCGTCAAGATCAATAAAATTGTAGTAGTTGAAACTACCTTTGGTACCCTGTAGGGTTGACCTCCTAAAGTAACAATAGCACTATGGGGTCTAGAATCATAAAAAACATGACGTTTACACATAGAAGGTTGTCCTAAAATAATATCACAAACTTTGAGTGGAAAAACATCACATAGTGCCTCATTTTGTTAAGGGCTTGATGTCATAGGACATGCAATATTATTGGCTGACACGAAGGTCTCATCCCTGGATCAACCAACCGATTATGTATGGTTGGGGGTGTGGCATCATCAAGAGCTTCAATCTCTTGATGACCTTGGCTAAGATCAGGTTCTTATAGATCTCGCTATCAACAATGAAATGTAGTGGGGTCCCCTTCACCCACATCTATGAATGGAAGAGGTTCTATCCTTACTCAAGATCCGCTAACTCATCTAGTTGGATCCTTGTGACTTTGATGGTAGCATTGGGTTCTACATCGATGATCCACTTTTCCTTAACATGTTTTGAATCATATTTTGAGTCAGGGTTTGACACTTTTTGTTTAATCTCGACCAGTAATGATTTTTTTAAGAGACATTCATCAATTTTTCACCAGGGGGATTTCATGGAACTCACACCACTTTCTAGTATCCTTTTTTGAATTCATTTTACCCTTCTTTTCATGTGGCTTGGACTGGTTGTCTTGAGGTTGGAATTCCTTGATCTGTCCCTTATTTTTTGAGTTAGGGTCTCCTTTAACATGCTTCTATTGTTACATATTTGCATACATGAACTCTCGCTTATTTCATTGCTTCAATTTCTACTCGATTTTGATAATATATAAATAAGTGGATCCTGGTGAGGATATTTCCAAGAAATTCATCATTATCTCAATGTAACTATGCAGTTCACTGTGGTACTTTAGAACTAGGTGTCGCTCAGAGTCTTTGATACCCATCTTTGAGCATAAGCTATGGAAGATGTTGGTGTATGATGGCATTGTCTGGTCTCTTTCCTAATGTATACTCATCCATCTTGTGTATTGGTCATCATATTTTCCAACAAGGTAGAATTCTTCCTTAGGGAATTAACAAAGGCTTCCCAATTGGGTCCTGTCTCAAATTTCATAGACTCGCTTTCATTATCTCTCTCCAATTTTGAACAAAGTAATACCCCTCTAATATATTCAACCATTTCTCCAAAGCATATGCATTTATCTATCCTTAAAATAGAGGGATATCAAAGTTAAATTGCACCTTGAAGGGTGTTATACCTCCAAAATGGTTCATTGTTGAAGGTGCTTCACTTGTCATCGAAGGATCTAGGCGATTTTTTCCATTATCTCGTTTCGTTGTCACACGATGGATTCCTCAAGGAACATATTGAAAGGATATCCTACTCCATCGTCTCTCTTTCCTTCCACCATGGGAGGTTTCTTGAGCCAGTGAGGATGGTCGTCCCCAAGTGAAACTAGCTCGAGACCCAACTCTCGATACCCTGACCTAGTCAGGGACGTGCATCGATAAATAACAAGGAGTAGATTTCTTTGATACCACTGATCTAGATTATATTGAGAATTAAATCAACTACACACATAATATAACAGAGATTACAACAATATAATGAAACCCAACTTCTATTAATGAATACAATAACAAAACAATGTAGAACACAAACTGGCTATAATGGTGGTAGCTTATAGAACACAAACTGGCTATACTGGTGGTAGCTTATCTCTGAAGAAAAAGAGATGTCGGCTATGCTCATTCGCAAAAATATAATACCATGGACCACATGAATTTCCTTTTCACAAAAATAAATAACTCTAAAGGTCCAAAACCCTAACCGTGGGAGGTGAAGCGCCAAAAGGTTTACAGGCCCCAAGTTGGTCAATTGATGCATCAACTTCCATGTGGCACAAATTTTGCATACAATCTCCATTTGGGGAATTTAGTAGCTTGTTGGAAAGATCTAATTGAGAATTACAATTATTGGCAAGGCCTAGGTATGTCAAAAAACTCTAGGCCCTCGAATGGCCAGAAAACATCGTTTTAGGGCCTCAAAATGGCCTTAGAAGTTTAGGACCTGGAAATCATAACAAAAACAGCCAATATGGAGAACCGATATGAGTCAGTAGAAGAGGTGGGTGGAAATCGATATCCACCTCGATCAATTTTGGAAATAGGGGAATCAGTAAGATTGGAAAGAATATGAANAGAAGTTTAGGACCTGGAAATCATAACAAAAACAGCCAATATGGAGAACCGATATGAGTCAGTAGAAGAGGTGGGTGGAAATCGATATCCACCTCGATCAATTTTGGAAATAGGGGAATCAGTAAGATTGGAAAGAATATGAAACCCTTTTCCTTTTCTTCCTACTATTTCTCTCTCAATAAGAGATGCATTATGATTGATCTTCATCAATGAGATGATGCATATCAAGGGTTCCACATTTAATGATATTTTTTCCGTCTTCCCCAATAAAGCTTATAGTTATTCCTAGGGAAAATTTAGTTGGAATATGTGCTCATGGAATCTATTTTCATGCATACTTCATGAATTTTTGCATTTCAAATATATACATTTTTTTTTAACATTGCAAGATTTTATTTGATTTTTACTTGGGTTTTAGTCATTAAGAACAATATTTTTTCTTTTAAACGGACTTGCATGCATGTAAATGATGTTGGTCCATCCCAAGTCTAAGATTGTGGAGAATGAAGGTGCACTTTGATTATTAGCTTTTCATTCTTTATTAACTTATATAAAATTGGACTTACCCTTAACATTTTCCCTAATTAACATATGTACTTTCACAAGGGAGATATGTTGCTCTATTTTTTTGAATGAACTAAAGTAATGGATTCAAGATGATGTTTTATTAATGTAAGGTCCATATGCTAAGCATATGTTACAAGCATAGACTGAATAATCTCAATGTTTGCTAAACTCACAAACATATCTCTAATTTCCCACTCCAACATGATAATGGAAGCTTGGAAAACATTACATCTTTCCACAATATTTCTTGGGTTTGTGACACTTAAGAAGAATAGATCCACAATGTTTATTGGCTCTATGTCATTGAATAAGAATGGATCCAAAGTGTTTTTTTGGGTCTTCTCATTAAAAGATGTTATTATTGAAGAAGAATGGGTTCATAATTTTTGTTGGTTCTATGTCATGGAAGGAGAATTGGTTCACTATTTTTTTGAGGTATGTAGCTTGAAAGAATGAGCTCACAATTTTTCTTGGCTCTATGTCATGGAAGAAGAATGGGTTCAGAAATTTTCTCAGATATGTGACTTGAAGAAGAATGGGTTTAAAAAATTTCTTAAGTATGTAGCACATCACATTACCATGATGTTTATTACATGTTCTTGACTTTTTTATCTATTTTTTTTATTATAAAGTTTGAACATAAGTTCCAATACTTTTACCAATTAACTTTATTGATGTCGATAATTTTACTTTACCTTACTATAAATATTTACACATAAAATTCTAGGTT
The DNA here is from genome assembly GCA_010110895.2 of Picea sitchensis. Taxonomy (NCBI): domain Eukaryota; kingdom Viridiplantae; phylum Streptophyta; class Pinopsida; order Pinales; family Pinaceae; genus Picea; species Picea sitchensis. The sequence continues at coordinate 38,384 of SNQJ01S0048281.1, read as the reverse complement.
GTAAACTTGCATAAATATATGTGTTTGTAGATCAACACATATGGACCCAATTATATGTGTACATATCTCTAATGAAGATATGGAACATGGAAGTTCATAGCATGAACCTCACATAAAATTCTGGGTTGTAAACTTACATAAATATATGTGTTTGTGGATTGGACCCAATTATATGTGTACATATCTCTAATGAAGATATGCAACATGCAAGTTCATAGCATGAACCTCACATAAAATTCTGGGTTGCAAACTTGCATAAATATATGTGTTTGTGGATCAACACATATGGAACCAATTATATGTGTACATGTCTCTAATAAAGATATGCAACATGCAAGTTCATAGCATGAACCTTTTTAGGTTGGGGATGATATTATATAATTTAAATAAGATTCAAAGATTTTATAAATCACTCAAATCACATACGAGTGACATGATTTTATAAATTAATTATGTAAATCTTTATTTTGTAAAGAGAAATGAAAATTAATATAAAAAAATAAAAATAATAATGAATTATGTTAATTTATATATATATTTTTTACCCTCTTAAAGTCACATAGACCAATTAGGTCACTTGTTAATCATCATCATCAATTATAATAATAAATTCAATTTATTTTTAGATTTAAATATTTTAAATAAAATTTAATTTATAATATATGCATAGATGAAATATTGTATTGTAATAGATATATAATTTTTTTTAATAAAATTAAAAATCAAGACAAAAAGTCACAATATAAGGTGCATTCATGTCATCTTGTATTTTACAACTTTTGTTTGGATCTAATAATCTTGAAATTAAAAATTAATAATCTTGAAATTTTGATTGTTATGATTTTTATAATGCAATTTTCTTTTAAAATATATGAATGTTCCTTATTCCATTCTTACTAAAAAGGAGTTAATGTTTTTGAAGTGGAATTTTTTTTGGATATGGTGATGGTTGAATATGTTTGTAATTTTAAAAATAATATTATTTGTAATTTTTAAAAATTTAATAAATAATAATATCTTTCCTCGGAGTAAATAATTTTATAGTAAATAATTTTTAATTTTCAATTTAGGTTTTTATAATTTTAAAAAAAATTTAAGAAATGATTAAAATTATCACCAAAATTACAATATAAATCATTTTAATGAAAATAAAATTTACCAACCTATTTATAATATTGTAATTTACAAAATTACACAATTTCATGACCAAAATCATTATTTTTTATTACCCATCACCATAGTTGCACGGAAGGTTCCCGGTATTTAAGTTTTCGAAGCTTGGGAACTAGTTGGGAACATCCCCAATTGGCTGGGAACTCTTTTGGGAACAAGGGAGCTTTTTGGGAGCTTCAACATCAAAGAAATGGGAGTTTGGGAACCAATGTCCTAAAAAAAGAGGGTTAAATTAGAATTATATTACATTAAAATGTAAATATATTTATTCCTTTATTACAAATACATAATGTCTTACAAATATTTTCATTATATTTATTCAAAATATCACTATAAAACTAAGACTAAACTACACTATCATTTCAAAAAAAAACTTAATAATACTCACTTTATAGTTGTGGATATGAAAACATTTTAATGCATTTATGTTTTCCTTCAGGCCCAAACTAAACATGAAAGTCTAATAAATCAATACCCTATCCACTACAAACATTTGCGTCACTCTGTAGTTGATATCAACCAACCATATCATTGACTTTTATTGTATTTTCATATTAGAAGAGTAGTACTATTTTGTTTTTTCAATTAAAAAAAAATAATGCTTCAAATTTACAAAGATATTTAACGTTTATATATGTATAGTTTAATTTTAAAAAGATGTTAAAATTGTATATATTTATTTTCATTTTTGTTTCTGATTTTCTAATGGAATATTTATGGATATTAAAGTTTCATTATTGTGTTAAATATATTCATATAATTATTAGGAATTGTTGCAATAAGAGAAACATTGTCCTCTATTCAACTTCAATTTTATTGAAATAAGATTTAAAATGTATCAATATCTCTATATATTGTAATCTAAAATATTTTTATATTTTTCTAATATATATTATTGCTCCTCCCAAATTCAAATTTACTGTCAATTTAAGAAAAACTTGAAAGAAACTTCTAATGTTCCCAACATTCCCACTTTTGAAAAACTCTTGCAATATAGCCCATACCCTCTTAAAAATATATATACTACACTATTTCTTGAAATTTTAAAATTCAAATGTAAATTAAATATGATGTATAAAGCTCATTCATGTTGAATCTACCTATCTGCAAAATACGTAGATAAAATTCACATATAAATTAAATATAATGTATAAAGCTCATTCATGTTGAATCTACCTATATCCGAAGTGCTGAACCTCCACAACTTTATGGCAGGAATGATACAGCATAGTAGTACAATTATATTGCACTCTGCAAACAGTATTTAAATATGGAATATGTACACTTCATTTTGAAGCATTTGATATCTGACAGTACATATCTAATGATAATATTGCATTTAATAATATTTCAGATGTGACAGTGCATATGCATATAGTACATTTGAGAAATCTGACTGTATATATTACATTTAATATGATTACTCAGCTGACAAGTATAGGGCATTTAAGATAATTAAGCGTCGAATCGCTTAATTGCCATGACTACTCTCTTCCGCTGTCCTGGAATTTTGCTCTGCTTTCCTCCTGCCATGCTGGGTTTTTGCTCCAATAAAACCAGAGCATATTTATTGAGTATCTTCAGAGAGTTGCGATATGAATGAGGAGATTGCAGAGCTGTTCAGGCTGTGAAAAGAAGGGAGAATGGTCGCTGGCATGCATTTTGAATACCTTCTCTGGAGGATTCTGTGCTATGGAGTATTCCTGATGCTGTGGGGGGAACAATTTGTCCTTCATTAACATGATATAAAATCTTCTGATACTCTCGTACCTCTCCTTCGATAGCTTCAGAAACTCCACCGACACTGGAAATGGCGTTGGAGTTAGAAGAGACAGTGCAAGGTTTGCGTCCTGTGGTAGTAAGTGATACAGGGAAGAAACAAACTCTTTCTCAGTAAAAACTTAATAGAAGATAAAGAAAGAGCTTTTATAGTCATAAGCAGAGTAGACATATCCCACATCTTATTGAAGAGAAATTGAAGGATTAAATACCTCATCAGGGCTCTCGTTGTAAAGATAGGACTTGACATGGTCAAGAACCAGTGAAGCAGATGTGGGTAGCTCTGAATCTGCTTTCATATTTAGTACAACTACTCCATTTTCCACCAGCCTGGGGAAAGTCTGCACACATCATATAAATCATACTCCAATATTATTCAATTCATAACTCAAAAGGGTCTGAGCACCCCAAGTAATTTGCATCATAATTGCATCCCATCCATTTCGATTAATGTCAGGTTTAAAAGAAAGAAAAGAATCACACCTTAGGGTTGGCAGAGCTGAGGAAGCTCTGATTGTTTCGAGGAGTAAATGCAGCTATGAAGATCGCCTTGAAGATCTTGGTTGGATACATCTCCATCGCATATGATAATGGGCATCCAGCTAAGCTGTGACCTACAAGAGTCACCTGCCATAGATCGAATTCGAAGACTTCAATGTCCTTCAAAGGCCATGATAAAAGAAAGAATAATATCACTGGAAAAACCCATGATGAAGATCAGTGCTTTTCAAAGGCCAATATATGTATAATTGAAGGTTTCGAGTATTATTTCAATGTAATGAACCAGATCCTGAAATGTCTTGTGTAAGGTGTTTGAACCCAAACATTCTAATGAGGTAAGTACCGACTCTTTTAGCTCAAGTCCAGGTTAGGTACATGATGGTCCTTACTAGCAGATCCTCTTGTGCTAGTGAACAGCAGTAACGAAAGGTTGAGCATATTTGGCTCTCTAAATATGAAATGAAAAACAATATATTGAGAAGTCTGTGACACGTTATCTTGCAGACTTCTCAGAGCCACAGAGAGAACAGGAATATCTAGTACACATGGAATTATATTTAAGCTTATGTCGTCACCAACTCAAAATTGAAAAGGAAAAAAATTGAAAATAGCATCAAATGCTTGGTCTTTGTTGCCTACTCTTCAAAGCCATAACTTTTATAGTAAGGACTACAAAAGAACAATAAAGAGAACCATCATGTAAACTTCCAGTACCCATAATTTGCTTGGGATATTCACAGTCCTGTCTTCAGTTTTGCTTTAGAATCACTGTTCTTAAACCTACAAATGACAGGTTAGGTTCCAGACCATCCAAGTACCTTCTCATCATCGCCGAGGTTGCTGATATATTCTAGCAGTGGCTCTGCATAGTGTGAAACTGAATTGACTTGATCTGTAGAGGCTGCCCTGTTTATTCCATTGGAGGTAAGATCCAAGGCTGCCACTCTGTGCCCCTGCTGCTTAAGCAGAGAAACAATTTTATACCAACACCATGCTCCATGCCCAAGTCCATGAATCAAAACAAAGTGCTGCTGACTTCCTTCTCCTTCCTGATCAATTTCACAAGAAAAAAAAACTCAGATCATCTCATCATGGGATTCCAACATTGCTTTCCTGCAAATCAGAAAGCCAAAAGCAAAGCAAAAACAGACCATAAGAGGCTGCTAAAGTTTTGGGATTCCACTACCTGTACATGAATAGAAACAACGAGCAGCATGACACCAAGGGCAGCAACAGTCCTACTCCATTGCAGCACCATCTTAGCAGTTGACCAAAACAGAGACTGCAGCGGCCAACTTCTTCTGTGAGAATTAGATTGAACATGCTCTACATGGGAGGCTTAGGTTCATGATATAGCTGGTGAAGGAGATGATGACGAAGAGCACTGTACCTGAAATATCTTAATTTTAGTGGGGACACGAAAGCAAAAGTCAAGCTGGGAATTGTAAGTAACTGGTATATGTGCTAAATTTGGGCGGAAGAGGCCATAAGGGAATCTGAAGGAAGCCTAATTGTGTCAAGTTTAGTTTTATTCCGATAAATGTTTTATTCCAAGAAATTTTCAGAAAAATATTTAACTTTTCAAATACGATTTTTAATTAAAAAATAAAATATTTGTTTTAATTAAACTTTAACATCAATAAAAGCCCTCGGAAAGAATGAAATCATGATATGCTTTTGTATGTGAACATAAAAAACCAATAATCACATTTAGTTCTTTCTTTGACACTTCAACATATTTTTAAGTATTTTTTAATTAAACCTTAACATCGAGAAAAGTCCCCTAGAAGCCATAAAACACAATATATCATCTTCCTTTCTTTGACACCTTTCACATCTTTCTAAAGTTTGACCACATGGAATGAAAGGGAACACAAGTCATTAGTGTCTAGAATCTTCAGATTATTGTGGTGACATAGTGATTAGTGTCTAGAACACAAGTTATCTCGTTTTAGAGTACAAACTTCTAGAAATTAAGGACCGGAGTTTCTGGACTATTGATTTGTAGAAAACCATGATTTCGGTATTAATGGCAATTGACTTCCAACTTAATAGGCGTACAATTTTGTTCTTTTATAATAGGCGTACTATCTTGTTCTTTTTATAAGGATGTTATTTGTCAATTATGTCAAAATCTATGAGTATCCTGTACCCATCCACCAAGCTTTCTAGATCAAATATTTGTTTCCTTGTAGTAAACCACCCATACTCAAACATTTGTTTGAGAAAAGTAAATAGGTCAAGTTCATATTATTTTTTTTTTGAAATAGGTTAAATTCATCACATTAAAAAAAAAACAAAAAAACCAAAGGTAATAATTGCAAAGCATATTCTTAATTATGATGATAATATATTATTTAAATAAATAAGTTGATAAATTTGTTTTGAATATCCAAATGATTTGTTATTAAAATTTTTAGAGAAAATGACATATTGTGCAAAGATAAAAGTTATGTTCCCACTTTTTAAAGTGAGTGTAATGTAAATTTTTAATAATGTATTCTTATAATTATTTTTTTTTAAATAAATTTCGTTATTTTTTTTTACCAAAGTGAGATTATTTTTTAAAATATGTTATAATTTTTTTCTTTTCTCTTCATATTGTTGTTTACCATCTATTTCATTTTATGGTATGAAGAAAATAATTTATTGAATCTATCAACATTGAATCATATGATTAGTGATATTCAATTGCCTATCATAACTATATAAATAGAGTGACCTCCTCTAAGAACGAGGGTATGCCACTAAGAATTTACACTATATCTCCTAAAACATAGAAGGGAACACTAACATTGGTGCATGCTGAATATGCTTCAATAAACTTTGTGTTTTTCATTTGTGATTTTTCAAGATTTAGTGTTTCACATATAGTTGTTCAAAATTTCATATTTCAGTATATTGATTGGACACCAAGACAAGACAATGCAACAAAGTTGGACAATGCAAAGACTTTAGAAACAAGGTCACTCCACGATATTATATCATTATAAATTGTTTATATTGAAACTAGGATAAAAGCATCAACTCATTTTGAAAATAAAATTGAATCACACCAACCTTTGCATAGAGTTCAATGTTTTGGCAATTCTCATATAGTCATTGTCTTGCTCACAATATCATATGCTAATTACAATAATTCTTAATATTAATGACATGATGAAAAAAATCAAAATATATTTATTAATATTAATAACATGATGAAAAAAATCATAATATATTTATAGATATAAATGTTATTAAATATAATTAATTTATTTATAAATATAGATGTATGGACTTTTAAAAGATTAAAAGACGGACTTTTCAAATATCGCAATATACTTATGGCTACAAATGTTATCAAGTATGTTTAATTTATTTATAAGTATAGATATATGGACTTTTAAAAGATTAAAATGAGAACTTTTCAAATCAAAGTCGAAATCTAGGGACTTCAACCACAAAGGTAACCACAGTCTAGTCTAGCTTGGGTTTGCTTTGTCTTATCCAATCACATGAATGATATACATCCTGGTGCATCACGTGGTTGTACATGCAACACGTGGTAACAACCGACAATTTAAACCATTTTCTATTGAATAACTTAAGAAAACATAAGTTATTAGTCCTTGCCGTAGGCGTAGAGGGACTATAGCGATCGATAAATCGTTGACTTCATATTAGTGTGTTCTTTGACTAGAAATATTTCCATATTATGTATTGTTGGGACCAGGGAACTGAAAACATCGATTTTTTTGTACCATATTTGTCATGATATGATTGGACAAGAGATTGGAGGTCTTATTGTCGGCTTCACTATTTCCAATGTTATATATGTTGGCATATCCAAAGTATTTGATCATATATGGTCTTTTTGAAGGTGGATTAATGGTAGCATTAATTCGAATGTTTGGTTTAGCATTTTATGCTAGGTAAATTTATGACAATGTTTGATATGGTGGCATATCGAAAGTTTGGCTTTCCAATACATTCTCTGGTGTTCAAACTATTGTTATAAAAAATATAATTATTTATTTGGGATACGTGAGAGACTTACCGCATTGAATTTTTTTCTTAAATGTTTACAGTGCATTTCTGACAGACTTAAATGTTTACCTAACCAACTTGGTAGTGTTGAATGGTTACTTAACAGGATTGTTACAAGACATTTTCTTCTGTTTTTAAAATTTATATGCTCCAGCGACATTGCTGGTTCACTAGTCCATGCTTGTTTTTTGCATGGCACTGATTTTTTATTTGCATGTTGTCGTTGTTCTTGCTTGCATGTTTGTGTTGTTGCAGTTTTCACGTTTGGGTTTCTTCAATCGCAATTGGGACAACATCATTCCTGGGGGAGTGGTTGTTGCTTGCTTCTTTCTTCGCTATATGTTGTTTATTGTTGCTTGATTCGACTTTGTTGCTTGCTTCTTTCTTCATTGTATGTTGTTTATTGTTGCTTGATTCGACTTTGCAGGGTTTTGGTCCTACGCCTGCAGTTGGGCCTTTTGGTGCTTGTTAGATGGGTTGTTATTTGGTGCGTGTTCTTGTTTGCCCAGGGTTTGCAATGTTGGGAAGCTGCATTTACGGTTGGATCTCTAGTTACATTTTTTTTGCACTGTAGTTTGCGTAGAATACTATTAAGATAAAATAACAGAGTAAAGAATTGTAGGCGATGTAAATTGCATATGTTACGTGTTGAAGCAGAGTTTGTCGGTCTCAAAATATATTTCATAGTTGTCGATGCTTTTTCCATGGATTTTGTGTTACTATGGTTTCATAGTTACGAGAATGCCTTTTGCTGTGTGGGAGATATAGTTGTTCCCTCCCTTTTACTTTCCTATTGTAAACTGCATTTGACTCTAGTTTCTCGCGTTTCTGTGGTCATTTCGACAGACCGTCGTTCGGTTGCATGCTTAGCCAATTTTATGAACGCGGCTTCGCCAATAGGTTCGATCGAACTATGATAGGTCTTGTTCGGTGTATACATTAGCTTTCCTGAATTAGTTTTCTTTAAAAGAAGGTCTCCTCGGTAGAAGAGAATGCAATTTATGAAATTATAGGTTTCCTGGACAACATAAGTTAATGCTTGCGGGTTATGGGGGTGGCAGGCTGAAAATTGGGCTTATGTTGTTCTGTGCCCTGCAAATAGCACAGAGAGTTCCACGATCATTCCGACCGACCGCAGTTCGGTTCCATACTTAGCCAATTTTATGGACGCGGCTTCGCGGACAGGTTGCATCGAACTATGGTGTATACATTAGCATTTCCGAATTAGTTTTCTTTATAAGAAGGGCTCCTGGACAGAAGACATTGAAATTTATCAAATTATAGGTTTCCTAGACAACATAAATAAAACATAGGAAATATGTAATTTTATAAAGTAGATATATAAAGCATACATGGAGCCCTCATCCCATACTTGGCTAGTTTTTGCATCACGGGTTCTCGGGGTAGGAGGCTGAAAATTGACAATCGAAGAGTTTTGTGATATACAAATTGACAATCGGACTTACAAACTATTTTAATTTGAATTTTTTCACTGCAGTTTGCGTAGAATACTATTAGGATAAAATTATAACAGACTAAAGAATTGCAGGTGATGTAAATTGCATCTGTTATGCGTTGAAGCAGAATTTGTCAGCCTCAAAATATATTTCAATGTTGCCGATGTTTTTTTCCATTGATTCTGTGTTACTATGGTTTCATAGTTATGACAATGCCTTTTGATGTGTGGGAGATATATACTCTCA
>SNQJ01S0048281.1:0-15790 GCA_010110895.2 Picea sitchensis | reverse complement strand
GAATGAAAAGTTATGTAAATATGAAAGATGGAATATAATATAAAATGGTCCTAGATGGTTGTAGAGAAAAAGAGGGGCTACAATTATACTAGAGGGGAAGAGGAGAGTGGGCCTATTGAGAAAATAAGATCTTTATTGCTAAGCATCATCCTTAGAACTCATTTCATTTCNATGAAATATGGAATATAATATAAAATGGTCCTAGATGGTTGTAGAGAAAAAGAGGGGCTACAATTATACTAGAGGGGAAGAGGAGAGTGGGCCTATTGAGAAAATAAGATCTTTATTGCTAAGCATCATCCTTAGAACTCATTTCATTTCTACCATGTGCATTCTTTAACTTATCAACCAATCACTGAATGTATGGAAGAGCTTGGTAGGAAAACTCTTTCCACATAATTATGGAAGTATGGGATGAGTAAAATCATCATGGAAAGTGTAAAAGTCCTACATTCACCTAGTCAAAGTAAGTCCGACCATTATTTCCACCAATCCTCTCATTTAATTTCACTCTATCTTTCATTATAACACTCTCACATCCACTCTCTACATAGTTCATGTTGTGTTCTCCATTACCAGCTTTTACCAGTATGGAAATCAACCAAAAACAACACCATGAAGAGAAAAATTTGCATACTTGGGATGAAATATAGTTGGTTGTAGATGACCATAGAGGCTAGACAAGACATGAATTCATCACCCATGATGCATTATCTATTCTTGGGATGTTTTAGAGCCAAGTATTGATTGTTGTAGGAAATTCTCAAGAAATGTATAATAGATTGGGATTTTTTGGTCCACACTAAAGAGTAGTAGAGAGAAGAGTATCTCTAAGGGGTTGATGATAAAAGAAAGAGAATATATTCCTTATGTTGTGTGGGGCAATGGAAGAGATCTCTTTGGTTTTTTATGGCCAAATGAGATGCATGCAATGCTCTTTGATGGGCATATTGGTTGGAAAAAGAGTACATGGTTTGGGAGGTGTAACACCTTGTTTTCCCGTAAGAATGTAATTATGCTAAGAATTCATGTAATTATATTTATGAAGAATGTAATTATGTTTGATTTAATGAAAAAAATCAAATCATTGAATGAGAGGGAGAAACCTTGAAAACTATTGGCCATGATACACAAGTGGGAATCGATGAAGCAGGGATTGATGGAGTGGTTGGGTAAGGTGGAGTTGAATTGTTTTTATGAAGAAAATAGGAAGATTATTTAACAAGATTAATTATTCTTTCTAATCATAAACACACACCTTCCAATGTATTGGATCTGAACAAATCCACATGACCAATTATGTAAGGTCAAAAAGTTTTGAAGGTCGTTAATGTATGAGTGACAGATTGGTCTTTTGAAGAAGTAAAGGGCCAATTGAATAACCTAGCAGCAAGACACCATGACCTTTCCCCTTCAGGATAGGGACTACAAACTACAGGTGACATATGTTAGAAGTTTAGAGAGTCCCAAGGGGATTGGTGGAGAAATATACCAAAGGTGGAAACACACCACCAGTCGAGAAGAATCCAACGAGAGAAGACAGAAGGAGAATGATGCACACATGTATAGACCAATAGAGAACATGTGTTAAGAACAGAGGAGATTGTGAGTGTGTCTTGAAGAAGAAAATAATGTAAGAGGTTTCCTTGAATAAAATAGGAAACTTGTCCAATTTGAGATTGATCACTCTGAAGAAGAGAAGACGTGAATCCATATTGGTGCAATAATGGGTTGCAACTTGGTGCTCACTAGACAGAAACTGACACTAGTAAGGGGAGGATGATGAGGGACTATTTAGCAGAGAAACGAATCCCTTGTGCAGAGGGAATCTAGTTGAGAAATCACTTGATAAACCTCTAGAGACCCTGAGCTCAGTGGGAAGGGGGGAACTTTTGTCATTGTCAGAGGAGGAAGGGGAGTAACCTTCTTGGATCATCTAAGTTGAAAACCAACTAAATCATTCCCCTTGTGGTATCATGGATTGGCATGAGGGTGGTGTACTTTAGGAAGTAAATCTATAGTATGGCCTAAGGTTGGGACGAAAGGAATCCTCTCTTAGTCAGTTGGCATTGACATTTATCTAATCAGACAAGTGTAAAAATTGGTTTATTTAATTGTGTTTGAATTTTGCATATATGTGAATATCTGAATTAAATGGTAAATATGGTTGTTTATAAGAAATTAATTGAAGTTTGAACCCCCGAGTGAATGGTATGTATATGTTATGGGTTTCAACTGGTCAAATAAGTTATGGAAATAAAGTGAACCGGTATGTATATCCTATGTCCCTAAGAAACTTACAACTTTAGAGGAAAATTTGTAGGTCATGGACAAAAACATCATTACTTAGTGGAGTTGGTGCTTTGTAGTCGAGGAGGTCCTTGTGAGGAGTGGAGGACCTTGAGCTCTAAGAGGATCTTGATGTTTAGGTGGAAATCTTGCAAGATATGCAAGAACTTCCATTTGACCAAGTTATTGGTCCTTAGACAGTCTCGGAATTAGGCCTCGAATCCATAAGAAACATGGTAAGGTCTTGTAGAATCTCAACAATGACTAAGTCCTTGAGTCAGATTGTTTTCCCTGAAGAAAACATGTGTCCATTCAGAGTGACTTGCATTTGTCGATTTGGCTTGTTGGGAATATCCTCACCATTGGTTAGATGATGCCACTTTAAGAGTTGTTAGATGAGGTTGTGTTTGAATCCCGTAGAGGAAATCCTTGAGTCGATTGAGATCATCGATCTATATGAGAATGACCATACATAAGAGTTGGATCATTGGATTTCAATGTTAGTACATCGGAGTAGGGTTTTCGTAGGTGATGAAAAGTAGATCAGGGTAGACATTCGATGACGAAGGTTAAAATTCCATAGATCTCTCGAAGTGTGCGAGGGATATTTTAGTCATTGTATTTGGTGAGAGACACAATGAGGAGGAGGAACCCAAAACCCTCATGGAATAACGTTTCAGATCTAAATTCCATGGAGGTCATTGTATTCGATGGATGGTGATCATTCAATCCATCGAAGAATCGTATGGTCGGAGTGAGAAATTCAGAGTGGATTGTAAACTTGAAGTGGTGGCACTCTGAAGAGGAGGATTTCTAAAAACAAAGGAGAATTGTCGATCAGTATGAGGGCAAGATTTAATCTTATCCATTGGTTTTGAGCATCCCATTTGTTGGTAAGTGGAATGGGTACATAGGTGAAGTGTAATCATCAGGTAGGCATAGGCTTCGATGTGATCATAGGCATTGGAACACCAGGCCCAAGGACCATTATATTTCAGGAAATGACCCATCGAGATAATGTTTTCGGAGGGGAGATCAGCCTATATGGTTGGGGAAATCTAAAAGATTAGTTCCAAATAGGTCCATATCATCACTTAGAGGGTGAAATACAAACCTGACGGTTTGAGTTAGGGAACACATGTATCTGGAGACTTCAAAGAACTAAGTGGAGAAATTTCTCCAAGAGTTAATAAGAGTCATTATGGATCAAATTGTGATAGGATAAGTCCTCACTTAAAATACTAATGAGTCTGATAGCATGCCCAGAGAGAGAAACCAAGGAAAATCAACATGCCACTAGCCTAAGTTCAAATTAGGGGGTCGGTTGTGTTACAAAGTGGTATCACAGTGTTGTTCAAAATCTAGTCTTGAATGGGTCACCAAGGCTTCTTAAAACATGTTTAAGAAAAAATTAAATGTTGTTTAAGATGCACGATTTAAATTAATAGTGAAATTAATAATAATAGTCGGTGGTTCAATACGTAATATGTACTGAAAAACAACAGAGGTGAGTGGTACAACACAATATGGATGATACCTCACATCTCAGAGATAAAGAGTCTGATGGTCGGAAAGATAGAGAAAATCCTCCATATTTGGTGACCACTGTTAGAAATATGAAGGCAGACAATGAGAGGAATAAGAGAGCCCAAGTTGAACAAGTAGATTCGAATACAGTACTACTGCAAATTTTGTCTGAAATCTAGAAAACTATGTAGCAAGGCCCTAATAGTGTAGAGTTACAACAGTCAGAGAGATTGGAAACCCCTTCAGATGCTTAGAAGCATGGATTATCTCAAAACGATGTAGGAAGGATTTCTTCCAGAAAGAGGCAACAAGATGCCAAGAGGGGCATATATGGTGGAAGTGTTTCTATGGAGTCGTCTCATCGGAAGAATACTTCGATAGAGTTGTCCAGTAGTGGCACATAGTCAAGTTTCAAAAAGAAAAAGAATAGGAACACTTCTCAAAGTTTTTTGATTAAATAATTCAATAAGGCTAAGTTTCCTACCTTCAATGGAGAAATTAAGAAAGGATAAGAAATTGAGGTAGGGTTGTTTTGTTTGAAGAAGTAATTTCAGGTACGTAATTACTCTAAAAATACCAAGGAAAGGATTTCCATATTTAACTTGAATGGAGGATCCTTCAGCTGGTGGGAAGACCTCAAGGAAATCAAGGTACTAAAGGAAAACAAACTGACATGGAAGCAATTTGAGAAATACTTATAAAAGGCTTATCGATCAAAAAAGTATTACGATGACAAAGTCAAGGAATTCCATGAGCATAAGTTGGGTCAACTTACTATGGATGCATATTCCATAAGGTTTATGAAGTTGTTGAGGTTTGTCCCTTACCTCAAGTAGAATAAAGTAAGAGTGCAACATTTTCTTAGTGGGTTTTCACAATCCTACAATGATCGAATTGAGTTTGATCAACCCAAGACATTTGAGGACACTATTTAGAAGGCTAAGTGTTTCTATGATCAATCTAAGCATAAGCAAGACCCTTCAAAGGACTAGAAGAGGAAGGATAGGAGTGGATTCTAGAAGAAGCGATTCAAATCTTTTCCATATAAAAATTCTAGGAAAAATGCATAGTTTGGTCAGCCAAGCAAAGTGTGCATCAACAAAATTTTCCATCCCAGAGTGGAAATAAACCAACAGAGTGTAATATATTGTACGTATATTACAATGTCATTATTTACTAATTAAAACATTAATGTAATAAATATACATTTAATGTAAAATCATGTCTTTTTATCTAAAAAGACATGACTTTACTCATTTACGTGTATTTATACACGTCATTGTACATTGAATAATAAATTTTATATATATATATATATATTAAGTCATAAGCTTCCAAGTGGTATCAGAGCATAGGAATCAGAGCTAGTAAATCCATCCATTGGAGTAAGGTGTCTGCCATCGTAAGCATAATATTCACCACAAAAACCACCAACATCAATATCAAAACTTCTCTTGTTGTAGCCTGTATCTTTTCCAACCGGGGTTTCATAATATTTCTAATCAAAACCAGGGTGCTGAAAGGAATCAAGGTTCTCGTATTCACCCATGTTGTGGTTGTCATCAACTTTGTTGTTTTCATCTTCAACCACGCTACAACTACAATTTTTACTATCATCATTATTATTAACATTAATGTTGTTCACTAAGGAGGATGGAAGACGTAGCTTGGTGACCTCGGGGTCCATCCTGGTGACTGAGGGATTCTTCTAGTTTTCTTCTTGAAGCAAGATTTGGTTTTGGCGGAAACCCTCCTCCTTTGGGGACACCAAGATTTCCTTCTCTAATTGTTCTTCTATTATTTTTTTCACAACATTCCTCATTTCTTTGAGAGTGTTTCTCATATTTTCCATAATAGTTTTAATTTTCATGTTTTTAAGCATGATATTTTACATCTTGAACTCATATGTTTTTGTATTTCACCAAATTGTTTCTCTGATACCACTTATAAAAAGTGCATATGATTTTGGATTTCACCCAACTCCCTACCACTGTCACTGCCACTTTTACTGTCACATCAACCGATGATCAACCACTCATCCAACCTGTCACTTTCTCTGTCACTGATCAACCAACCATAACCATATCCACTCACATGGATACCAAAAACATCACCATACTACTTACATCAACCATGTACAAGAACCTGACCATAACATGTACCTCAACCATATACTATATCACTCATGATATGACTTAATCATACCATACACCATATACCAAGTATCCAAGATGTGCCAATGTATCAACAATATAACTCAAGTATGCACCATAACAACCAAGATCATATACCAAGTATATGCCTCAAATATATGCCGATATCACAAAGATGTGCTTGATAGAAATTATGGCAAGAAAATAATTAAGAAAACCAAGAAGATTAAGAAATGGTGGTCAAAGGCATAAGCCACTAATTTCCATATTCACATATTCACAATTGTACAGTGATTAATAACCAAATCAAATTAATATGGTGGTATTAGGACTATAATTAGGAGAAATAATACTAACAAACCCCCCTAATCATTAGTCCATACAAATGTACTAGCTAGAAACAAAAACCAGTGAAAAATATGATAAGATATCCAAGTCCTCAATCTGTAATTCATGGTATGAAACCTCATGAGTGTCGATGGATATATTCCTGAAAAACCTACCAAATGCGGATGATGAAAACTAAATCTTGAAAACCCACTCTGCATCAAATGAGCCATATATCCTCTGAATGGTCACTGAAGTGAACCCAAAATAATGAGAGCAAATCCTATTGAGAAGTGAATTAGCTACAAGTCTAACACATCCCATATCCTAAAAAACCATGGCAATCCAATGTGCCAAGAGAAAATATAAGAAGAATCATATGTCCTCTGCAAGGTCAAAAGACCATCCCTGAGAAGTATGAATACTATGAAGTCCTCACATAATGACACATAACAAAAAACTGTCAAAAACTCCTGCTGATAGAAAACATTGTCGAACAACATCCAAAACCTATATATGAAAATCCTGTAGTCAAAAGACCTCTCATTAGTAAACCAGGTAAGATGTTGGCACTTATCCAAATCCTAAACCCAAATTTCCATCAAACATGTCTAACAATCCATCAAATGCCAAAAAATGTCAAATTATCCATCCGATATCCATCAAAATCAAAAACTCCAAGTGTTGAACTGCCTCAACGAAAAATCCTCTGAACTTCAAACTAAACAATCCAAATCCATTATCCAATCAGGAAACAAACATCATGTCCTAAAACAAATAGACCAATCATCCATCATCTTGAAATCATAAACTCATTTTCAATATCGAAACTTGAATCCATAATCAATCATCATAAACTATGATCCCATAGGTTATACTTCGAAACTAAAAGTATGACATATCAATATTTTCCCTCTTTTCAAATGAAATCGGGAAGTCAAAATAATATGATATACCCCCCTAAAACTAGAAAAGGGTAATAAAACCATCTTCGATTAGAGTCTATAGAATCGATCTTCAACTTATAAGACTAAATCAAGCGAGCACCGATCATGCCCTGTATCATCTAATCCTAAAAAACATTCATGTTCGTCAACAGTAGAAATATCTCCAATCAAATATGGTTGTACCTGTGTATAAACTTGTCGATAACATCATTCCAATAAATTAGTTTCCAAACTCCAACACCAAGTCCCTAACCATTGAAAATTTACATCTTTCCTATGAATCTTTGGTTGCTTCCAACACCTTTCTGAGATATGGTTTTTCTTCCCACAAAAACACATGGTTGGAGATTAAAAGAATGCAACTCAATATGGCCAACTTGGTGACAGTGTTTACACAGTACAAGTTCTTTGTCCAACTTATCATTATCAACCTCAATACATGTATTATCATTAATATCCTCAACAATATCATCATGAAAATTTGTATCATTATCAACCTCAATACTTGTATTATCATCAATATCCTCAACAATATCATCATGAAAATTTGTATCAACATCGTGATCAACATCTTGTACATGTTCCTTATCAAGTTCTTCTTTCCTATGAGTATTAACCAAAAATAACCACTCATAAATATAAATGGTTTACAATAATTAGGTATATGAAAAAGGTTATCATTATACTTTTCATATCCTAAACCATCTATGTTTCGTTTAAACTCTGATTCTTCCCATGGTCTAACAAATTTATCTATATTGTCAACTTGATCCTTATACTAAACCAAATTATCCACTTTGTTTCTAGTGTCATCAATGAAGGATACATTGGC
This sequence comes from Picea sitchensis, assembly GCA_010110895.2. Lineage (NCBI taxonomy): Eukaryota > Viridiplantae > Streptophyta > Pinopsida > Pinales > Pinaceae > Picea > Picea sitchensis. Next base: position 7,715 of record SNQJ01S0048281.1, on the reverse strand, counting down.
TTCATCAAAATAAAAGCAGTGCAACTCACAATCAATAAGCGCAAGTTTGTTTTCTTGTTCCTCATTTTCATCATTAACATATGTCAACTTCCCAATCAAAAACTTTGTTTATGTTTGAAGTAGATGTAAATTTTGTGTAGTATGCAAAAACAAGTAAGAACATTAGTGAGTGTTCCTTTTTGCACAAAAATTACAGATTGTGGAGTCTTTTTAATCAATGTGTGCAACATATTAAACATTTTGTTGATTCATGTAATTTTGAATTGTTTCAAATGTGCAAAACTAAGACCTCCTTTTGAACCAATTCATGCCCACAGAAAAATCCTAAAACCCCCTTATTCAATTTCGATAGATATAGGAAGTACGTAAACACCTTATAACATTTAAAAAAGAAACACCTTGTAACCCCTTAATACACCTTATAACTCCAATTACCAACCCTTATAAGTCTAATTACAATTTCTCATCATTAACTTTAAAATGCATGGAATACTTGACTTTTTACTTTACCAAAACAAAGTGTCTTCACTTTTCTTTACCTACTAACATTACTTATGTTAACTTTCTTTTAAATGTTAGTGATCGATCACTATAATCATAATAAGCATATTGAGTACAAATTTATTGTGAAAATAAACCTCTCAAATAAAAAACCTCTCAAATAAAATTTCTTTGATAGGGTTTGCATTAGGGTTTCACCTAGTTTGTAAGTCATGTCTTCGTTGTGAAATCTTTCTTCCATTGAGACTCCTCAGGTCCCAAGTTTAAGGAAAACAAGATGTATATAACTGTAATTATTGAATGTTGAAGGCACTAATGTAGAAAGGCATGGGATATATTTTCTTTCAAACTTCCCCTTAAATCTAAAACACTATGAGCTTCCCATCTTGCAACCAGTGATACATCCTCATCCAATTTCTAGCGCCAAGAGATACTACCTCCTCTCCCACTGAAGCATATACACCCATGATATCGATACAGACTTAAGATTACAGTAACAATATCCCTCCATATTTGCAGGCTCTATGTAGTCCTAGTTTGAAATCCTTGTAGGATGTGGGGTCATTCTCTCGAAATTAGGCCAAAATACCCGCAATGATCTCTGGTTGAGCCAAAAACAACCATTGGAATTGCACTTTTGAAAGTGTGTATGTTCCATTTGACTCCCATCACTTTTTTAAAACAAATTCCCTTAGAATAATGATAAATTGTGAAGCAAAAAAGAAATGCAGAGAGAAAAGAATAGAACAATATATTGGAATGTATGAAGAAGAGTACAATGAGAAGTAAGTCTGAAGAAGTGTTGAAGAGATTCTATGCAATGGGAGATGGCTGAGCTAAATAGGCTCAAGCAAAACAAGAATAGAAAGTACAGCTGGCCAGGACAGATGGCAGTGTACAGTCAGACTGTTGAGGTTACATTATATTTAACACTCCCTCTTAAACTCAACAGTTACAAACATCAACAATGATTATGCCTAAGTGTTATCTCTGAAAATCAAAAACGGATTTTCCCAGTGGCTTTGTAAAGATATCAGCAAGCTGATCTCGAGAACCACATAATTGTAGTGCAATATCCCCATTATTGACTAGCTCGCGTATGAAATGAAAACGAGTGTCAATGTGTTTGCTTTTCTTGTGAAACACATGATTTTTGGATAGAGCAATTGCTAGTGGCGTATCAACTAGCACTCCCTCCAAATTTAAATGTTCTTAAATTTTTTCATGTTTCACTATTAAAAAAATATATTCATGATCTTACTCACATCATTGATTGGAACATGGTTCAGGTTGAACCAGAAGGCAAGTTCCAAGAGGAACCTCTATGCATTATGGACAGGAAATAAATAGTACTTCGTAACAGAGCGATCACCCAGGTAAAAGTGCAATGGAAGCACTTTACTCTTGAGGAGGCTACATGGGAATTGGAAGAAGAAATGCAGAAATATTATCCAATTTTGTTCCAAGAGATGATTTGAACATTGAGGACAATGTTATACTTAAGGGGGAGAGGATGTGATATCCTTGAATTATTCAAAAAATAAATTATTTTCAAAGTTGTTATTTTAAAATAAACTTCCATTTTTGGAAATTCGAATTTTAGATTGTGGAAGTATGTAATTATTATTTTCTGAATGTTGGACAAAATTTTGATTTACCAACTGTCCTCTTTTGATGGACACGTGTATGAGACAAACATTTTTAATAAATTTAATGTTGTAGAATAGATGGAACAATCGGGTTAAAAATAGTTGACTATGACTCCATGAGTGGGGAACAGGTTGAGTTAAATCAGAGTTGATTTTCACAAGTGTCAGAATTTGAGTTATGTCACTAGCAACCCCTAAAAATCATGGATTTGTAAAGATGTGAATTTCCCGAGTAAAAGGAATAAAAATTCCTAGGCATGAGATATAGACAACATATGTGGAAGGCAAGACGTTTCTTAGTATGTTTGGGGAGAGAATTGTTTTGTTGTTATGGGCACATCTGGTGTTAGGCAAACAATTGTTTTCTGAACTGTTCAAAGAGACAATGGCTAAGGAGTTATGTTCAATTTTCCCTTATGGAGTCATGTTCAAGGTAGGGGGTGATCAGTACAAGTAATAATGGTTGTTTTATATCTACAATTGGGTGGAACGTGGTTGTTCCATTTTTTTTCTCAACATCTTTGTTCATATATGTATCTTAACTATTTACTTTCATTTTCTGAAGTGTTATATGGCTGGTATTATATATGTAGGTAATCATCTATGTAGGTGTGCCTCATGGCCATAATAGATTTATTGATTGGCCTACTGTTTAAATACTCGTTAATGTTTCTAGTGGGATTTGACTTGCATTAGTTACAATATTTGTATGTAGGTTATAGAATGGATCTACATAGAAAAATGTGTATGTAATAAAACTAAACAGTAACTGTATGGATATTTTCTCCCATGGAAACTAACTACTTCATAAAGAAACAAGTGAACCAAAGAAATTATATTGTATCAAAACAATAATAAGTAAATTGCATAGTTTTACTTATTTCTATATTTTATCTCTCAAATCAGTGGAGCGAAGAAAATTGTTGCGATCATAATTGAGAATAAAAATAGATAAATTCAAAGTCCCAAATATATATATATATATATATATATATATGATACAATGGACCTCAAAGATTGTCATGGTAAAATTTATCTATGCAACTGATAGGTCGTTGGTGTACATAGGGCCTTATAGATTTCTTCTAGGTAAAAATATTAATACAATTGGTGTTTTTCATACCCAATAAGCTCTGCTAGCTATTTTAAAACAGAATTTAAACAGATAATCTACTTCAATCGTCTATAACAGATTAAGAAAGCACAAATCTTTCATTGATCCGTGGAAGGGAATCTCAGCAAGAGACCATTCTGCGATGGAACCTGAGTAGCTTTTCAAAATAGGACATTTTCCCTTCGTGGAACTGCAACACACGAACTTAACCTACAAAGGAAAACCAATATATGATTACTAACCCCCTCAATTTAATTGAAGGAACAAGATAAACATAATGCAAAAAGGGTGTGTACGTATCTCGGGCCTGGTTTGAATTTTGGTTATCCTTTTATCCTTATGAAGAAAGAAGTCCGTGACTCGGGATTAGGAGTGGGATCACAGTAGTCTGATGGGTTCCCTCGCAAGAAAAGGGACCCATCATTAAAAATCATATCCATAAACATAAGTCAAATATGATTTTAAAACCAGATACCATAGCACAAATCTGTTTCTTTTATCAATTGATCACGGGTTTCATGACTTCTTTAAAATACAGAGGTTATCATGAAGTTAACCATTACAATTTTAAAAGGAATCTACACCACAACATTTACTAATGCTACTACAGAGATAAAAATTATAGAGAGTAATTACGAAGAATAGTTACAGACAAGCATTTACCAATGCTAGTACAGAGATATTTTTTTTTACAGAAAGTAATTACAAAGAATAGTTACAGAGAAGCATTTACCAATGCTAGTACAAAGATAAAAATTACAGAGAGTAATTACGAAGAATAGTTATAGAGAAGAGTCTAGTACAGAGACTAAATTACAGAGAGTAATTACGAAGAATGGTTATAGAGAAAAATTACCAAGACTAACCACAGAGACTATGATCTCATTTTAAGGAGTGAAATGTCAATGTTTTCCTCCTAGAGTAAACCAGATTCCCTAACTTAGGGAAATCAAGAATCAATTTGAGTAATTTCAGAGACAATATAATAATGTAAAAGAAGGAAATCTATCAACGTTTTCCATACATAGTAGACAGATCCCCTCACAAACAGAAAACAAGAAGCTAATGAAATAATTGTAGAGGACACTGAATACATTTTAAAAGAAGTCAAACCCAACTGTGTTTTCCTCACAAAATCGACAGAGTCCTTATCATAAGGTAACTAAAAAGATTGTAAGTTTATTGCATATTGATAGGAGCACAAAAAACGTCGAGGGTAATGGTCCATTAAAAGAGAAATAATAAGAGAGCCCAGATAACGATATTGATGGGCAGTTTGGGAGATTCTCTATCGAAGGAATTGGTATGGACTTTCACCGTAAGTTAAGAGGAAAATTGTCTATGTAGAGACTCACACACAAAACTAATAACTATAGTACTTTTGTCCCATGCACAAAACCTCGTTCCATGACTCACAAAGTTGTTTTTATGCCTTTGTTCAACTGAAAATAGGAGTAGTAAAACTCATAATGTGTCGTGATGTACCAACAAGTTACACACAGTGGGATTTCTCTCCATGGGTTGTTTTTTTTAACATTGAAAGAACTTAGAAAAAAATGGGAGATGCCGCTTAATCCTAAAAAATAAAAACAAACACAGTACCAGGAACTCTTTCGGAAACAAGGGTTCAATGCTCAATAGTTTACCTATATAAATCAAAGAACGCCAATGTGTGTAGACACCCTAGCTCGTGGTTTCCTTCTAGGGTTCTATGGAGTAAAACTAGTTACATGAATAACGTTTGAGAAAGAAAGTTCAACAGAGCAGTGTAACAGAGAAACATCCTTTGAGCGATTATGGACCTCGATACCTCTCTCATAGTTGGAGGAATGATTGAGTACATTTTCTAGACTCCATGTGATTTCAGCGAAGTGGAGAGCCCACATTGGTTAAGTCCCTACAACGTCATTGTAATGTACCTCAAAATTCTCATAAAAAAAATAAAAATTATGTGGTACATTATTTGCTACTCAAATTCGTTTGATCCACTCATGAGCTAGGTAATTACACTTTGTTTTACTTGCATGAGCTTATAACATGCTATCTTAACACACCTGGCTTAAGCTTAATACCCTTGGCTTAATATCTTACACAAAATTCAAAAAACAAGTATAGTCTAAATCTTACTTTATTATAAGGTTTTATTATAGTGCACGCCCTACCTATACTCAAGGATGGGGATTTCGGTCCCTTTGTGTTTATTAGAATCAGACTATGCACATGGAACTATGTCTCGGACTATCAAAGCTCATGCGCTACCTAACTGTGTCAACATCAGTCTTTAAGTTGTGACAGGGAAGGTCTTTAAGGTGGTTAATAATTGTTTTTGGTAAGGTTTCAAAGTGTTTCCTTTGATGGTCCTAATTTCATTATGTTACAACTTGTCCCTCCCATAACGAACCGAACATGATCATGTCCGTGCCACTCTCCACACAACCGAATCTAACTAACCCTCCTCCGTTGGCCAGAGTAATGAAACGATAATTTCATGGTTTGGTATCTGACTAGTTCATTGGACAGTCATAGTTTTACTGTTTGGTTTACTTCGTATCTCCTGCATTTAGGGTGGCAGATGTGCCTATCAGGAGGAGTTTAAGACTCTGCTAGGGAATTAATTAACGGTCCTACAATCCACAACCCCGATGTCTCTTCCTCCTACTCTTCCCAATCCAGATACGCCAACTTGCCCTAGAGTAAGCTCTTGTACATTACAAGTTGTAAAGAGTGATAATCGTGCCTCTTAGGTCTCATTTCTAACTTACTCCTTCGAAGGGAAGGCTTTGTATCATGCAACTTACACTGGAATCATCTACGACCTCCGTGAGCAACCCTTGGTGCAGTCGACAGTAATGCCTAGTAAGTTTTTTCTAAGAGACTGTCGTATTTCAAATTCGAACAGAGTTTAATGTTTTTGGTTGAAGCCGGGAAAGAAAAATAATTGTTTCCTGTATACTTTACTGTGGGTTATAGACTTTCCTTGCTCCCATAGAGTTTACGCGATTCTTTTTTAGTTTTCATAGTGACAGTAAAAGGTTTTCTTACTATAATCCATGGGTCACAGACCCTCTACTACTGGGGACTATACTTAAGGTTTATTGTGCGTGTGTCCCGTGGGACTACCTCCGGTTTAATCCTTTGTCTACCCTATAATCAACAACTGTAAACTGGGATGACTCAGAGTAGTATCCCTCGATGAAGTTAGGTTATTGTTCTAGATTAATATGATGTCGTTCATTTCATTCTTTGCTTTGTTCGTTGAGGGTTTTATCAAATAATTTCTTCTTTGAATTCACACTGCTATTTTTATTTTGTCAAGGAAAAATATTTGACATTCGATTTTCTATGTATTATTGGTGGGGCTCTTACTGTTGTGAGGGTACCCACCAGGAGCTTCCAGACTCTTCTCCCCCTCCGTCTAGGTTGATTACTAAGCATGGAAACAGGAGGATGTGGCGTTTCGGCCCTGAGTTAAGTAATCCGTCAACTACGGTCATCATTGCTCCTTTTTGAGTTTATAGAAAAATATTTTACTCTGTAGATTTTCTAATGTATTATCGTGTTGGCTTAATGTAGGTGTGCCCATTTCATAGCACGAGTTCTAGCCTCTACTCAACCTAGAAAAGGTGCTTGGGTTCCAAAAAATATACCCCTACATCTTGTTGAGATCGGGTGCTCTCGAATTATACTCATAGTTTTTCTTTCAGATGTTAAGAGGACCTCTGTTCAAGAACTGATTCTCTGTATCAGATCACTGAGGGTTTAAACATGTATTTTTTGTTTATCAAAGTTGCGATTTATATGTAAACATAAAGTGAAAATTCTTGTTTTCTTTTGTTAAAAAAAAACTGTTTACCGCAATTGAATCGTTACTAGAGGTCTCGCAACTTCCAACTCTGTGTGTTCGTATGTGTTTGTTTTCGATTGGTTAAATCTTTAGCAAGGATTTGCATCGCTCTGTGATTTCTAAGAATGCGAAGTGAAATAAAAAGAAAAGACGGTCTTGTTCCTTTCTGCGCATAGCATGAATAAGATATGTAGTGACAAGTTGTCTATCTGTTCTCTTGCATGATTATCTCTTCCAAGAATGAGGGTTCATACTCATACGCTTCATTGTTCTCGTCTGTATAATGAATTATGTTTACAGTTTTGAAACAATCATACGCCCATAATCGTTTTGTTCGTGCATTNTTCAAGAACTGATTCTCTGTATCAGATCACTGAGGGTTTAAACATGTATTTTTTGTTTATCAAAGTTGCGATTTATATGTAAACATAAAGTGAAAATTCTTGTTTTCTTTTGTTAAAAAAAAACTGTTTACCGCAATTGAATCATTACTAGAGGTCTCGCAACTTCCAACTCTGCGTGTTCGTATGTGTTTGTTTTCGATTGGTTAAATCTTTAGCAAGGATTTGCATCGCTCTGTGATTTCTAAGAATGCGAAGTGAAATAA
>SNQJ01S0048280.1:93892-106168 GCA_010110895.2 Picea sitchensis | reverse complement strand
CACTTAAAATAAAGGACTCAAACATCTCAATAAAATTTTATTGGTTCTATCCGAGGCAGATGTGATAACATCCTCCCACATGAAGGATTCAAAAATCTGAACAAAATTTTATTGGTTCTGTCCCAGGCAGATGTGATAACATCTTCCCTAACTCCAGACCTATTATTCCCCAGTTTCGCTGCCATGCCTTCTAGGCCCTCTCTATGGCTTGTGGTCGCGGTTGGTATTTCTGTAATGCCGAGAAATTACAAGTCATAACTTCGTGACACATATCCCTATGGGATTTCATGAATTGAAATCCCATTCACATCGATACTTCCTCTTCTATTCATGAGTTCAGAACTCTGAAAATTGGATATAAGCACATGAATATCTCAATTTTTTCAATTTTCCGATATGAAAAAAGGAAGTTTATGAAGTAGTACCAAAATACCTGCTACAGAATACAGAGGGAGATCTACCATGTGGGTATCGTCCTAAACCACAAATGCTTAATTCGGACTTCTATATCTGATCATTAATCATCTATACTTACCAAAAATAAAAGCAAAAAAAGGAAAGAGACTATGAAACTATGAAACCAAGAGACAGGAATTAATTGTTAAACCTGGAAGCATTTGGAGATGACATCATCGTGCTCAGCAATATGGCATCTACAATTACAGCAACTGTAAATGCGAGGGCCGAACACAAGCTCCCCTGTTCCCATTCCCTTTATTGTGATCCTTCCCCTTTCTCCCTGGGCTCCTCCAACTCAACTCACTCGACTCCCCTTTGCCTTTGGTCCCTCTGACTCGGATATTACATAATCCCCATCATACTAATAAGAAGGAATATGTAATAATAGCAAAGTTGCAAGCAATGTATAACTTGACAGAGTTGGACACCTGAGTCGCCTCCTTACCCTGATATAAGCTGGAAGTCAAATCTAATAGCTATCTGTCCCTTCAAGGGATGAAAATAACATATAACTCACGACCCTTGAAAGTGAGAGTTGTCCAATGGGCCGCCTCAAGATTAACTACCGGTCAGGTCCGATAGAGTGGTTTTCCACAAAGATAGCCAGGTCTTATTTTTTTCAATGGTTTATTCATAGTTTACTTACGAACATATCCAAAACCAGACTTTGTAAAGTTTGTTGATAAATTGAACGGGATTTCGTGTGGCAAGGAGATATCGATTTAGCATAATGTATAATCTTCGTAATCTAATTACGAAGCATAATGTATAATATTTATAATCTAATTATGGAGGATAATGTATAATCTTTATAATCTAATTATGAAGAGAAATAGGAGAATAGTTTTAATGGATAAGAATATGTTTTTTTTTTAAATTATATGTTAAAATTTATAACTAAATTGTTATAAAAAGAGTTTTTTTTCATAAATAAAAAAGTTTTAAAGTTTTTTTATTAATAAAAAGATTTTATATCTAAATTATTAATTCTATATATGATTTAGATTGTGATTTTAAAATTAAATATTATTATTAAACAAGTCAATAATAAAATAATACAATACAAAAATAATAAAAATAATAGGATGAGAGAAAAACATCTTAAACAAAAATATGATGATTTTTTCTTTTAATTTTAATACATATAGTATTTAATATTTCACTCTTTTAATTATTAATTATGACTTATCTTTTATGAGCATCATTTATAATGGTTATTTTTTCTTGAGTTTGAATAAGGTATTTGGTACTAATTATATTAAATAATGGTTATAGGGAAAGATGCGAGATTGAGGTTTTTTTTTCCAGAGAAAATTGCACATTATATTTATGATAATATAATCCATTTACATAGTCTTTCTCATCACATGAGATGCTATATCAAAACATAAAACTAGACTTCTATAGTCTTTACTGTCTCAACACGAGATTATAATAGCCCTTCATTAAGCAAAACTAGACATCTATCCCCCAATGGAAATTGTAGCATACAAAAAAAGCTGGACTAAAATCACAGCTAATAATCAAAACTCCAGGTTTAAAATTCAATCAATTATTGGGCTAATACAAAAAGGTCATCTATAAAATATCTAAAGGTTCAAAGATCACAACTTCAAAATATCAATAGGTCCATCATGTCCACCAGTCCATTTGTTGTAAGATATATGACCCACTGGTGAGTTTATAGCAATCTTTGACAGACCATCAGCCACGCTATTGTGTTCACGATATATATGGGCGAAAGTAATTGACTTAAAGAAAGGCACTAAGTCAAAAATTATGCTTTTCCAATTCTCCAGATTGACAACTTGAAGAGTACCAATACCTTTGAGCCAGTTTATCACTATCAAAGAGTCTCCCATCAAATGAAGTTCCTGAATACCGAAGCTTTTTGCTAATGTGATGGCTCCCCAAGCTCCCATAAGCTCTGCCTTAGAATTTGAACCTGAAATATTGTTTAAAGTCCAGCGATATTCCTCTAGAGTATTTAATCTGATAACTCCTCCTGCTCCACACTTATTCATGTTGATTTGTGAGGCACCATCGAACCAAGCTAAAACTTTGCCTTCCAGAAAAGTAATTGGTTGAAGTCTTTTTGTAGAATCCACTGATAGGATCTACTTCGAAGCTCTATAACCAGTTGCAAGAAAAAGAATTCTTGCTGCCGAAGGCGATCTATCTTCAAATAATTTATTATTTATGTCCTTCCATATGAACCAGCAGATGAAAGCTTCGACCTTTCTGAGTTGTTTATTCTGCACAAACCAGTTTTTTAGGCATTCACCAACAGAATCACCGTTCCAACCATTTGCTAGATCAAAACTCCTTTTTACTTCTTCCCAGATAGATGACGTAAACTGACAACTAATAAAAACATGGTGGCTCGTCTCCTCGTCTAATCCACAGAGACAACACATTCCAAGACCAAACCATCCCCTCCTCCGAAGGTTTTCCCACGTAAGAACCTTGCTCTCCATTAAAGCCATAAGAATAATTTGATCTTTAATGGACAACTCCATTTCCATTACTGAATTTTCCAATTTTCTGCCTTCCCCGGCCAAAATTTGTTTGAAAGAGTGTTGTAGACATTTTTAACAGAGATATGACCAGAACTATCATCTCCAATCCACTTTAGTTCATCAGGATGATCCTTTAGGACAATGTAGACATGTAATAGAAGATTCCTATAAATATCCCATTCTTGATCCAAGTTTCCATCCAGATCCAACTCATAGCTCGTTGCCCAATTATGTCCCAACATACTATTTTGAGATGGTCGACTCGCTTGAAAAAGAAAGTAGATTTGTTTTCTGTTAATTTCCCGAATCAAGTCCTCCGACAACAATGAAGCATCATTCAAGCCACAGATGCAATCTCTACCAATAATTATTTATTTTTCGAAGCCAGGAGTTCAAGCTATTCTGTCCAGAATTATCGACAATGTATTTAGAATATTCTTCCATGTTTGTGATCCAAAGGAAGTAAAGTTCACAGTCGATCTCAACCAAGTACTTACAGGTACCTGTGGTAAATATTTTCCATGAATTACCCTTTGCTAGATCCCTGTCTTCATTAATGCCTGCCAAAAAGTATTGGTAGCCAACACTCTATAGAAGATAAAAATATTACATAAACCCCATCCTCCTAGCTGCTTGGGTTTTGCTATAAATTGCCAATTACAAAGATGATAGCATTTCTTGGATTTATTTCCCGCCCACAGATATTCAAAACTAATTCTATGTAATTTAGATAGCACCGATACAGAAATATGAGCAAGGGTCATCCAGTAGACCGGTAAACTCTCAAGCACATCTTTAATAAGGATTAGTCGGCCTCCCAAAGTGAGCCATTTATTACACCAATGGTTAATCCTCGCTTCAAACCTATCAACTAACCACTGCCAATCCTTGATTGTATAGCTTCCTAGTTTCATCAGATAACCCAAATATTTAAAACCACAGTGAAGGTCTTTGACCGGATAACCAAGGACATCTTCAATCCTCTTAAGGGTTTCAGAGTCGACACCAGCATGCATCACAGTGGATTTTTGATTGTTTATGATCAATCCCGATGCCTGGCAAAACACCTGTAATATATTCTGAATAATTTTCCATTCAGTTAGAGAAGCTTTAGTCATAATTAGAATGTCGTCCACAAATAGTAAATGGAGGATCCTAATCATACTAGAAACTTTAATCCATGTTATTTGTCCCTCCGATTTTGCTTTCTTTAATGCCAGACTAAGCCCCTCCATTACTAAGATAAATAGTAAAGGAGATAGCAGGCATCCTTGTCTTAGTCCCTTGCTACTATTATAGAAATTAGTTGCCTCTCCATTAATTAAGGTAGCATAAGTCGTGGAAACTACACTGGCCGTAATCCAACTCGTAGTCTTATAACCAAAGCCACATTGATGAAGTACCAGCCTTAAATAATCCCAATTAGTACAGTCATAAGCCTTCCTCAAGTCAATTTTAAGAATCATTGCTTTCATCTTCTTTGCACTAATGTTGGGAAGACATTCCTGAGTTGTTCCAACAACATCCAATATTTGTCCTCCCTTGAGAAAACCAAGTTGTTCTTCCGAAAGAAACCTGGATAGAATAGGTCGAAGTCTTTTAGCAATAATTTTTGAAACAATCTTGTAACAAAGGTTACAAAGAGAAATTGGTCTAAAATCATTAAAAACCGAAGGTTTATTGACTTTTGGTATCAGAGCCACAAAAGTGGAATTGATCGTCGGAATGATCTCCCCTTTCAACCTTGTTTCTTCGACCATATCCACCACGTCCTGCCCAACCAACTCAAAAAAGTGAGAGTAGAATTCAACAGTCCAACCGTCCAGTCCAGGGCTTTTGTCCCTGGCAAAACCTTTTATAACTTCAAAGACTTATTCATTGGCTACTATTTTTTCTAAGTCTTGTACCTCCAGAGCAGTAACAAAGGTAAGATATAGTCTGACAGTTTCCATTCTTTCCTCCATGTAAGACTGATCAATATCATTATAAAAGGCACTAAAATGTCTGACTGCTTCCCCTTTTATAGTCTGCTGACCAGAGTGAGTATTCCCGATCTCATCTCTAATTTCCCATATAAACTTCTTATTTCTTCTATGGCTAGCATACAGATGGAAAAACTTTGCATTTCTATTGCCACTCTTGACCCAAATCGCCCTGCTTTTTTGTCTCCATCTCTCCTCTTCCGCCAATAAGAGTTGGTTTCTAATAGCTTCAAGCTTTGACAGATTTAAGGAATCCTCCAAAGATGTGATACCGAAATTTATGTTGTTATAGACTTCTGCAATATCTTCCTCAATTTTTGATAGTTCTTCCTGATCCTTTTTTCTTTTTCTTTTAGCCCAGTCCTTTATTCTAACTTTCAGCATCGATAACTTATTTACCAGTCTCTTTTGTGCTCCGTCTGTAGTTAGATGTCGAGGATCATTCCAGACCTGATTTACAATATTCTCGAAAGAAACATCCTTCAACCACTCCGGATTTAGTTTGAAAGGGGAAGCAACTATTCCATAACCTGAACCGAATTCCATCAAAACAGGAGCATGATCAGACAGGAAGGGATACTCCACCCAAGTTCAAAACTTCTTCACTGTTGAGATCAAAGATTCAACAACTAAAAAATGATCAAGTCTTTTTGAGATACATGCATCCCCTAATCTAACATTTTGCCAAGTCGCCACCTTTTTCGGTGGAGCTACATCCACAAGACCATTCCTCTGAAACAATGTGTTGAAGAAGCCCGCTAAAGAGTCCAAATGCGTAGACAAACCCCATAACTCATCAGAGGAAGTAATTAAGTTTAGATCACCTGCTAGAATTAAATCCTTGTGGCTTAGAATACCAGCATTCTCCAAAGCTTCCCAGAAAATTTTGCGGTCCTGGCAAGGGCCATACATATTAAGAAAAGAAAGCTTTCTCTTGTCCGCTTTTGAGAAACCTGACAAAAAGATGCCACCAAGACATAAAAAAGGCACTAAGTCAAAAAAGGAAGGATCCCGAGACACCAATAGTCCCCCAGAAGTTCCAACTGCACTGATTGCACAGACACACCAATCAGGTTTGATTTTATACATGAAAGATCTGGCTTTATCAACCGATACCATCGTCTCCTGTAAAAAGATAATATTCAGAGAAGTGTTACTCATTAATCTACGGAAGGAGGCTAGTTTAAGGGGTCCTCCAACCCCTCTTATATTAGAGGAGAGCAGAATCATGGTTTGACCCTGGCTTGGGCCTTTATGCCTCTAAGCGCCGATTGTTGTGAAGAAGAAGCAGGAGTTAACGAAGTGTTACCGGTGCTTGCCAATCTTTGGTCACTCCTCGCTTTAAGAGGAGAAATCTCAAAGCCCAACCCACGAGACCACGCAGGTTCAGAACAGGAGGGAGAATTTGTAAAAAAAGGTTCTACACCTGTCTCAATCAAGGACGATGCGAGATTGAGGTTAGTAAAATGAATTGTATGATATTAATTGTCATATTTGAGACTTACACCCAATAATCAATAATTCTTGGGAAGGTTACTCATTCCAATACGACTCTAACTCAAATATCTAGATCCCAAGTAAGGGGCTTCCCTGACGAGAAAGCATCAACCTAATCAACATACCAAGCATCTTCCATTAATAAAGGAGTAGAGAGTTGTGATAATGTTGTTAATTAAAGGTGCCCCTGGTTTTTATTGCTCTGAGAGTAGCGAGGTGCTCTACAACCCAGTATGGAGGAGATGTCACATCCGTGATGTTAGATTTTACATTAAACATTAAGAAAAATTAAATTTGTCTCAATTAAAAAAGTATAACAATAATAAAAATAAAATCGACTCAATTAAATGAAATGATAAAAAAAACTTACACTTTAAGAAATTTGATCCCTCTCGATGCCTTATAGATCTGGTTTAAGATGGATCTACACTGGTACCTAGGTCAAAAACTCTACGAAGACACATTTTTGTGTTTGTTTGGTCAATGGAGTTTATTATCACATCAAAGACAAGAGGGAAGACTCAATGGCCTTGACGACCTATAGACACAACTTATTTCAATGGAAGATCCTTAAGGATATGGTGTTTTGTCAGGTTGTGGCTTAGTGGTCGGGAAGGGAATAAGCTAATCTTGTAGCAAATAGACCCTATTTTTGGTGACAAAACTTATAAAAATCCAGTCAAAATTTCAAGCATGAGCAAAGTTATATCATGATCTAAGGCTCATGCATGGTGGAACAATTCCCTTAAAAGCTTTGTCTAATTTTAAATCGACCTAAGTCGTCCAAAATTCAATCAAAATTTTGAATTAATGAAAACTCCAACTTTTTGTATCATCAAATTCTAATAATAAGAAAGAAATTTGATACAAATTAGATAGTTTTATTGAAAAGAAGTGTTATTATGTAAATTTTGTAAGTTCAAACTAACTATATATAAAACTCTTATATGTATATAAAACAGTATTTGACTTTATGAAATTGATTTTTCTTTATTATAATAAAAACTTAATACATATTTAATAAATTAAACTAATCAAATCAATTTAAATAAATTTATTATAATAAGTGTTATTATGTAAATTTTGTGAATTCAAATTAACCATATATAAAACTCTTATATGTACATGAAATACTATTAGACTTTATGAAATTGATTTTTCTCTATTATAAAAAAACTTAATATATATTTAATAAATTAAATTAGTTAAATTAATTTAAATAGATGTGAATTAAAAATAAATAAAATACTCGGGAACAATTTCTCTAACATGAAGTTGAACAACTTTAACAATCTAAAGACATGATGTTGTATTATGGTGTTTTAATTACCTACCACGATGAAATAAAAGTCACAACAACATTGATCACTCATAAATATATAATGTATACAAAGTCAAACGCAAATGCCTCATAAACTCGACAAACTAGAGCCCGCTTCATTGACATATGATGGTGTAAAAAATATTTCAATTATTGATGGACCTTGAAATTTGCATTGATAATTTGTTTAGTATAATTATGTCTTTGTCATAAACTTTACTTTTTCTTTTGGAACAAGAAACTAATTATATCATATTAAGCAATGCCAATGCCATCCCTTAATAAGAGGAGATTTGAGATTGAGTGTAAAATTTAAATGGATTAGGGATCATCTTAATGCTTTATCCAAAGCATCATCTACATTAAGGTTGAGTATACAATTTAAATACATTAAGGATGATTAAAAATGTGGCACGTACATATATGTATGTGGGACCGCCTAATAAAGTAAACAATTCAGCTGCATTGAGCACATAGAAAAGGTGACCCAACCATGGTAAAGGTCTATGTAAAGTTGTGGGGACATTTCTTCTTTTATAAGCTTAGTTTAGTTTAATGCCCCTGTCACTTTCTTGAAAGCCTAACCATGGGAAGTCTTCCCATTTAATAAGAAAAAGATGAGCATAATCTATTTCATCATCAAGATCCTGGCCAGGCCCATTAAGAACTAGTTGGTCTTCCAATCTAATAAGAAATAGATGAGCATAATCTATTGCAATAGCATCATCGAGATCTTGGCCAGGCCCATTAAGAACTAGTTGGTTGTTGGCGTTTGATAGATTGATTTGTTTTTATTATAAAAACTCAATTTTGATTCTTTATATATCTTGTATATGCTCTATTTAAAAATGGTCAATAGGTTTTAAAAGGAGTTTAACTCTTTCCCAACAAAAAAAAATATGTGGCCACAAAAGAAAAGTATCAGTTCCATTCTTAAGATATTTAGATTGGTTTAATAAGGATAAGATGGTATCAGAACAACTTTCTATACAAGAAATTGATAAGATTTATCTGATAGCTTTTATATGACATAAATGTATTTTTATATTTAAAAGAGTAATTCAATGTTTCGTGGTTTAGAATCAATTACATTTTATAGATTTTGTACATGTGTAAATATTGAAAAAATATTATGTACTTATATAAAAAGTAATGATTTTATCAATTGATTGTGAGATAATTCTTAAATTTTAATTCTTATATTTAAAAGAGTAATTCAATGTCTCGTGGTTTAGAATCAATTACATTTTATAGATTTTGTACATGTGTAAATATTGAAAAAAAATTATGCATTCATATATAAAGTAATGATTCTATCAATTGATTGTGAGACAATTCTTAAATTTTAATTCTTATATTTAAAAGAGTAATTCAATGTCTCGTGGTTTAGAATCAATTACATTTTATAGATTTTGTACATATGTAAATATTGAAAAAATATTATGCACTTATATATAAAGTAATGATTTTATCAATTGATTGTGAGATAATTCTTAAATTTTATTTTTATTAATAAAAAGCATTTTTTTTTAAAGATTGTGAAATTTAGATGAATTTCAATTTATCTAAAGTTTTAGAACTTATTATAATATGACATAAATTTTAAATATTGTGAAAAACCTCTCATGTAGATAAAATAAATGAATAATTTTTTAGTAAAATGACAATATATAATTCTTTTGGTTTGAAACATAAATACTAAAATTGAAAGGAAATGCTCAATTGAAATTAGATCATGCCACAATTAAAATTAGGAGTGAACAAGAATGAAAACTAAAGTAAACTACCATGGAATCACTAACACAAGAAAATATGAGAGATGTGATATTTTGGAATATATGCACTCAAATGGGGAGATTGTATATCCTTGAATATATACAATGATATGATCCTATAACTAAAATCCAAATTGAACTATTTTACAAAAATGATGAATCTTTGAGGGTTTGTCCTAAGGACATCCAATGGTGGAAAGTTGAACAAAATGTGTGAGGGTTGTAATAAAAACTATAGTTTGAATTAAGTGTATGATGTTGAACCAAT
This sequence comes from Picea sitchensis, assembly GCA_010110895.2. Classification (NCBI taxonomy): domain Eukaryota; kingdom Viridiplantae; phylum Streptophyta; class Pinopsida; order Pinales; family Pinaceae; genus Picea; species Picea sitchensis. The sequence continues at coordinate 96,347 of SNQJ01S0048280.1, read as the reverse complement.
TGTAAGCTTAGGCTTTTGCTCACAATGGGTCTCTCATAGTACAAGTATGTTACATCGATCAACATAATTTTGACACATATTGGTACAAGCATTAGCCTAGTAGAATTATTGCTCCACAACAATAGTGGTGATGAATTAACTCATAGACACATTACAAGATTTTAGATTATTTGAGTCTGAAAATGAGGCCAAACAATACTTTCCCATGATGGCCCCTTGAAATGGGATCTCATTTGTTTAATCGTTGTTAATTGGTTATTTGTGAGTAATTTGCTAAGTCCAAAATTGAGTCGATAATAAAGTCATTTTTTGACACATTTGCATTGATAATAGAGTCAGTTATAGTGATGATGTCAATTATGCAGTGAAGGGTGAGGGAACTATCTTGTTCCAGCTTGAGTCAATTGGTCTGTTGGAAGCCCAGGATGTACCTTGACTCCATCACCTATTTTAAACCCTAATAACCCCAAAACTATGTTTTATTAAGGCTACTCTCAACTTCACCTTATGCCTTATTGCTTGGCCTTAGTAATCCTAATAGGGATAACCCCCTTGATGAGGATATGTTACTGAGGTGACAGTGGTGACCATCATAACAATTTCCCCTTGAGTTGTACCTTATCGATTAGGGATTTTATCATTAAGTACAATTTGAGTGGTAAAACCTCATAAACCCCTTTGTCTCGTGATTTCTATACATGTGGGATTATACACATGCCCAACACACACACAATGACTTTTGCAAGGTGAGAGTTTGCAAACATGTTAACTTAGAGTTGTTATAATTTCACCTCGTGACCACAAATTTTCACTCATAGAACTTAAACCCTACAACTAAATTTGAAAAATTCTAAAACACCTATTAAAACTTCAAATCTGTGTGAACCAAAACATTGTATGAAGATTTTAAGATTGTAGACACAAGCATATGATAGGGTTGATTGGTTATAACTTCTTTATTATGGAGATGCTTCGGTACCTTGGATTTGGTTCCAACTGTGTAGCCATGGTGAATACACTCTTTCCCAATGCCTCAACCTTTGGTTATGTTACCCCCCATTCCTAGGGGTAACTAAGGAGATGATGTCTCGAGGCTCGCAGGTTGAAGACATGGAGTGTCAAGAGCCAAATGAGCAGAAAGAGCCCCTCTTCTTACCACACATCACCATTGATTAGCAGCACCATCATCCACTACAACAGCTTGGCCCATAGAGGACAACAGGTCTTGATCCATGAGGTAACAAATCCAGTCTTGTGGTAAGTGTCATTTTAATAATTGAAGCATTTGAACATGTTGCAAAGGGTCCTTTCTTGATTTTGAAAACATTTTCTTGGAAATTATGCCTTTTTCCTCATTTCACCTTGGTCGTTGACATGTTTTCCTAGTAAGTGGGTCGCCCTCGGGAAAATGGATGCTACTAGGGGGTCTCCTTGAAGGGTCATCATACCATTCCCATCCATATTTTCCACTTTTCACACTTATTCCCCTCTATCTCCTCATCTTTTGGGTTTTCAGACTTATTAACCTGAGAATGGATTATACCTCATTTCATGGGAAGAAGGGGATAAAGGCCCAAAGGGGTTGTAGTTGGAAAACAATAAGAGCCATAAAATTATCCTCTAGATGCTCTCCTTAAGGTCCAGAGAGCATTGAAACACTTCTCCACAAAAAATTCAAGGACCTGCAAAAGAAAAACACATAATTAATAAATGTTTTGCTTGTTGAGGGAATGCATTTGCGGTGTCTTGTTGAGGGAATGCATGGCACTCAATGTGTTATTAGATTCAAGTGGCATTGTGATGCTCCTTACTTTCCATTGCACATAACACTCAATGTTTTGGACCAAAATCAATTAATGGAAAATGAAGGGCTTGGAAAAATGTTGCATCACAAATGAGGATGCAACACACCCTCTACAAAGGCACCCATAAATGAGACAATATAAGCCCTTATATGTCAAGAATCCCCATACCCACAATTCATACTCCCATCCACCTCATACTCTTCTACATGAATTTGAGAGGGTCTTCTTGGGAAACACTCCTTAACTTGGGGATTGATCTACCCAATTGTTACACATGAAATTTGCACACCTAGGTACTTCGCCCTAAGTGTCGTAAAGTGTCATATAAGTGTTGCATACACCTTGACACCATGGAATAACCTATGTCACAATCCCTAGTCAATGTGGAGAAGGCATATATTACATGAAAACAAAAATACCAAGTGCATATGAATTATTATTAATATTCATGGAAAAGAAAGTAATTAAGTGTGAGAATCCACCTCACATTTGGTTTCCTATTTTTTGGGGAAGGTGGAGGATCTCATGGATGGTTGAAATATTTCCTCCTTAAAATCCTTGAGAGATATTTCCTCCCCAAAATCCTTAAGAGATATTTTCTCCCTAAATATCTTAGAGATCCCTTTCTTAGTGGATCTGATGAGAGATCC
>SNQJ01S0048280.1:59654-93842 GCA_010110895.2 Picea sitchensis | reverse complement strand
AGATATTTCCTCCCCAAAATCCTTAAGAGATATTTTCTCCCTAAATATCTTAGAGATCCCTTTCTTAGTGGATTTGATGAGAGATTCTCTCCATGGTGGTTAAGTCTCCAAATCTTATATAATGAGGGATTTCCATGGAGGAAAGGGGGAATGGAGATTGAGAATTGTACCAAACTTATGATCTCATCAGTGGTATGTCATTTGGAGCATCAACATTCCGTGTGTGGACTGTTTAAGCAAGGGTTTGGACAAGGAGAGCTTGGTGAAGATGTTGCACTACATCCATGGCTATAAGTAACACTTTGTTCTCATCAATATAATCAATGCTTGGCCTGTTTCTTTCAAACTTGTACTCGTTCCATATAAGTTTGTCTGCAGTAGATGGATCTATGTTTTAGCTAATCTCAATAGAGTAGGAAGTTGTTTGTACTTTTGTTTGTCTTGCAGGATCTACCAAGGAGCTCAAGATCGAAGGACATCCTGGACCTTGCAGGGACAAACGACGTTCATAAGGTACATGCTTTCCTCCTTCTCTTTTGTTCATCAGCTTGATTAGATCTAAAAAGAAGTCAGTGTCCATGTTAAGCACCTTCTGTCTTAGAGTTAAGAGTCTAGCTCTCAAGAGGAGATCTACCTGTCCGTAGGGATATTTTCCTACAACAGAAATTGGTGACTCCACTAGGGAGGAAATCTGATTTGTGTTTCCTTTCCCAGATCTTGTCTTGGCCCTTTGCCCACTCATTTGATATTCTCCATTGAATTTTGTATTCTTAGATTGGTTTGATTGCTTCTGTGTGTCATCATGATCACCCTGATTGGATGAATGTTCTTGAATTTTTTATTTTCTGGGAATTTTTCTGAGCTATTGAAGCCTGACACTCCCTTGCCTATGTTATCAGAGTGCCAACGCTCCCTCAAGGTCTTATACAAAGTGTTATAATGATCTGGTGCCCCTCACACCAGAGCACCAGCCTTTCCTTTGCAAAAAAACCTTTCAGATTTGTCTTTTCTGAAGCCCAATCTCTGTTTTTTCCTTTGCTCAACTTCTTTGTGCTTCAATACTTCTTCCTATTGACCTTTGACACTCTGCTTTCTGAGAAATAAGCACTTTTCTGTTCAAATTTTGTGACTTCTTCCTTATTTTGAGTTTTTCTACTATTGAGAACTTGGAATCAATTCACTGCTTTCTTCTCTCTCATCTGACTGAGTAGAAACTCTGGTGAAGGACATCAAAAATCTGTGAATCATCTCATTTGGTTCTTTGAGGTCATCTTTCTTAAGCATCTCTCTTTTGTGTGAATTGTTTGATTTTCTTTGTTATCTTTTGTTTTCTTTTTGCTTCTTGTTTCAATCATAGCAAGAGGGTGTGTTTTTTGTGCGAAATCTGCTTATGCTTGTTCGAATCTCCTTGATCTGAAAGGGTAGTTGGCAGGAGAAGTTTTTGCATTGAATTAATCATCATTCGCATACAAACGACAAATATACATCTTAGTGATTGGTTTGCATATTAGAAGGCATTTCTGAAATGTTTTAGCATTGCATTGGATTCGATTGAGAACCAATTGATTGAGGACATTCCATATTAGTGTTTGATAGTGAAAACGACTATTTCTCTCTCCCTTAAATAGGCATTCATTGAAAAGAAACGATTGCTTATCATCTTTCATGCGTGTGTTGGGAATTAAGTCATCATTCCATCAGTTTCTCTTTCATACACCCTTTGAGTAAAGAACAGTTGTAAAACGAATGCTAATTAAAAATTATCTAGAACTTTTATTTTTATTTTTAGGATCTTCCACCAACATTAGACTAGGGTTAGCACTTTGGATTAGGCTGTGAGTACAACTCTCCAAAGTTTTCAAAACAAACATTAGCACCCTGAGCTAGGGAGAGTCAAATCCAATTGTCGTATCGGTTTTTTGGGATCCCCCTCTCACACAGGGGTTACGCAGGAGGTCGCATTCGGGCGAATTATGGAGATTATCCCTCCGTGGTTCAACTGTTTGTAGTGTTCGGATCATATATTGGGGGATACTTGAAGGCATACCCATGATTATGTGTGGGAGCCTCTCGGGTTGATTTCAGACTTGTTATCCTGCCCATACGTTTCGAATCAGACTGTCGACTGTACCCGCCCAAGGACTCACTGCGAATTGGTGTCTTTAGTTGCCATAATCTTTAGGTACTTACACAAGGTGACGGTGAAGGGAAGTCTCACTGTACCTGGAATAGACATTGGTCAAACTCACTCGGGCTCCTTAGAGGGTAAATCCACAATTACTGCATGGAAGCTTGCACCAAGGTGAAAGTCCGTTAAGCAGGTCACCATTGTAACTATTCCACCATATCCTAGCCCCTTCACGACTTGATCACGCGACGTTGGATTTCATCACCAACTAGTACGATCATCGACAGAAGTTTTGTTTGCTTGGTTGATTCCTAGATTTTATTAGCATATGTTGTTTCTTTTTGTTAATTGGCCCTAGATTTTCAGTGTGTTATGTTATTCTCCACAATTGATCCTGTAGATGATAAAGGTCTTCGTCGATCACGTAGGATGCAGGGGATGCCCTCAGAAGGCTATCAACCCTCCAGAAGATAAATACCGTAGAGAGGTAGAAAATCAATCCGATGCTAGAAGTGTTATTTCTCCTCCGTTAGATAACTCATAAGGTGCTTTGGTTACAGTTGAAAATCCCACTACATTTGTTTCGGTAACCCCTCTCGAACCACTTTTGCTTCATTTAGACTCCCTTGGGAACGTCGTAGATGAAGAGGTTCCATGATTACCAGAGAGAACTTTTACCGAAACATATATGGGATCCACAGAACCAATCTTTGGTGACGAGTATAGGACTCATTTTGATCCTAGCACCACAGTAGATACCAATCCCACACCTGCTCATTCTGTATGGAGGACTTCATCGGGATGTGATCTCTATGAACATTTTGAATCCTTTCGACAACCCTTTCATCCTCATGACCCTCCTAGTGAAACAGGACCATCTGGTCAAACCATGAATCACCCAGTCGATCATGTTATTAACCCTACTGTTACGCCAACACACGTCCATCCTAATGCTGGACTCATCACCTCTACTCATATCCAAGGCACTTCAATCCTTACCCCCATTTCTACAAGCTTTTACTCTACAGCTCCACACGTTCCACACGATCCTGTTGGGACATCTTTTCAGTCGAGAATGCAGACCCCTGCTAGCCAAACACAACCAGCTAGAGGGAAACCACCATCTAACGAACCTTTCCCTCCTGAAGGACTACCATTCTATGGCGGGCCTACCCCTCCCAGGGGACAACCCCCTTTTCATGCTCCTCCTGGAGGGAAACCTCCATTTTCCAGTCATACCTCGGTCGTTAATCCACCGCTGGCAGGGGGGCAACCTTCATTTCCTGGAAACCCTTCATAATCCAGGGGAGAATCTTCAGGAGGCACTTTATTCAACCCCGCATTGGGGGGCACTCATATCATGACCCATTAGGAGGAGTATCAAATCCTGTTCCTTCCAGAACATCTTACGGACAACCTTATCCGGGCGGCATCCCAAACACCACCTGGAGTTCTCCGGGACCACAGTCTTATCCTCCTCATGGGTCTAATGTATATCCACCTTCGGGATCTACTCCTTACCATTCTCAAGGGAAAAATGTTTATCCTCCTAATGGGCAAGCAAATCACCCGGCCTATAATGATGAGAACCCACCGGGTTATGCAAATATTTCTCATCCATCATCAAATCCTGCTTATCCTGGCCAACAACAACAGTATGTAGGAGGACCTATTGGTTACAACTATCCACCTAACCCAGTTTATGGTCCTACTGGTGTTCTTATGCCGTACCAGTATCATCCGCAAATTAACCGACAATTACCTTTCCTTGCGACTCTGGATCTCCCAGACTTGTCTCGGTTAACTAATGATCCTATTTTTCATTCATCGGTTTGGCCAGTCATTCCAAATAAACTTCCTTCTGATATTCCGAAATTTGACGGAAAATTTGGTGAAGATCCAAACAACCATGTGATGACTTTCCATTTGTGGTGTTCATCAAACTCCCTCATGGATGATTCTGTACGTTTGCGTCTTTTCCAGCGAACACTTACAGGCTCGGCAACAAAGTGGTATATTGAACTACCACATGCTTCTTTTCATAATTTCAATTCCCTTGCCATGTCTTTCCTCATGCACTTTCAATTGCCTATTCGCTACGAGACGGGTACTGAACTCTTGACCTCCCTTCGTCAAACTAATTCTGTGCATATCTCTAACCATATTCATGAGTGGAGGTGACGACGAAGGATGATCAAGGTAATCATTCCTGACATATTATTGGTGGAATGGTTTACTAAATCACTTTTACCCCCGATCGCTCGTGATTTCACTATGGGTGGCGCGGTCACTGAGGAACAAGCCATTGCTCGGGCTCAGTACTTGGATTTGGTTTATTCACAATCTGGTACTTTGTATGATTTACTTTTGAATGTTGCTCAAGCTAATAACAATCCATCTAAGCCGTCATCCTCATCTCATGTGGATGGTGTTATTGGTTCCATCAAAACTCAATCTACTTCCCAATCGCTCACACTCTCCTCTACCTCCCCCGAAAATTAGATCTCTGAGGTGAATGTAGTTCAATCTACCCCTTCACAACAATCCAGAGGTAAGAAGAAGACAAGGAATAAATAAAAAAATAACAATGAACAACCAAAAAATCAAGCTCAAACACCTGCTACCGAAAAGCAAACACAACGGAAACTGAAATCCCCGTGTATCATTTGTGGTGACGACCACTACACTCGAGACTGTCCACTTCGTAATGAAGTGGCCAAAATTTTCCAAGGAAAGTCACAATTCGTTGTGCTTACTCAACCTTTTCCACAACAACAATCCATGGTTGCTCAAACCCCCTCTATTGGGGGCAGTTCTATCCATCCTAATGATGAGGCCTTGTCGAGTGCACATATTTGTATGTTTAATGGGATTAATTTGACCACTCGCTCTAAGACATACGACATAAGAGGTAACCCTGACAAAGGATAAGACATTAACGGTACCAGTACTTTTCAGGATCCATCACCGTCCTCCGTTAGTCTTCCATCGGTTAATCCTCCGTCTGGACCACTTCAGATTGAGAAACCCACATTCGAATCTATCTTATGCCCTCCTAAGATCACTATCCGCAAATCTACCTTTAATTCTAGTTCACATGCCACCCAGAACTACAATATTGTTGAAGATTTGGCTCAAGCAACATGTACTATGTCTGCATTAGAAGTTCTACAGCACTGCCCCAGTCAACGTAGAAGCTCTTGGACACTATTAGCGTTGTTGATCCTGAGTCATCCAACCATATTATGTTTAACCTGGACAATTATGTGTCTCGGCTCTCCCACCAACTTGCTTTCCAAGTTGATGTTGTTGTTCACAATCAACAAATACACCGAACTATTTTGGATGAGGGAGCCTCGACTTGTGTCATGTCTTTGGCATGTTGGAAAGGTTTAAAATCACCCACACTTAACAAATCCCCAATGATATTACGCGCCTTCGATGGGCGAGGTTTTCATGCCCACGGGCTTTTACAGTCCCTGCCCATCCAATTGGGTGGAAAAACTGTTACTGTTGATGTCGAGGTGGTCGATGCTCTCCTCTATTACAACTTGTTACATGGAAGAAGTTGGTTTTATGCTATGACTATCATTGACTTGTCGATCTTTCGATGTGTACAATTTCCTCATCAGGACAAAATTGTCACTGTTGATCAGTTGGATTTCTGCATGACCGATGCTCGCGTTCCCGCTACCAACAATATTCCTTTCTTGGGAGACCACAAGATCACGTATGAAAGCCTTGGTGTTGGCTTACTGAAAGATTCTAGCCTCATGGGTACCTTTCCTACACCACTTCCACCGACTACACATCATATTACCATTGTCGATATGATTTCGACCGCAGCTTATCAATCTCTAGAATCATCTGAGATTGTACCTAGTCCATTGGAATTCGATGCTCTAGGTGACACCGTGCCACTTAGTGTAGTCAAAACATCATATGTTTCTATCCAATCTGCTTCTCCCTCATTGGATGACCAACATCTATTGGCACCTGACGGTTCCTCGATGCAATCACGGTTGAGTCCCTGTCATCTGCGATCGATTAAATTTCCCCAATTTTTCCCTTGGATGAATCTATCATGGAAATGTTGAGCATTGACGAGCTACCTCAGGATGATAACCATCATCGATCCTTTTTTCTTCCCCCTCGTGAAGAAATTCAGGCAGATATACAGTCTATCTCCCTTCCTCATGTCGATTTTCTATCGTCTCCCATGCCTTCGACTTTTGATGATTTGGATCCGGTAGTTGACATGGTGATCTCTTCGGTAGGGTTATTGGAGCCTGATCTCCTTACCCCTGTCGCGGCCCTGGACATGTGTTCCTTCCAGAGTGATTATATTCCATCCAGTGAAGATCTCTTGGAAGCCATGATCGAGTTTTGTCCCTTGACATGGTATCCTTCCAAAGCGTTATTCTCTTTGACGCCATGATCAAGCAGAGGCTACGAGCATAGTTTTTCCTCTCTGTAGCAAGCTCGTTAAAAAATGAAACATAGGTCATGAGCATAGTTTCTCTTCTCTGTGGCAAGCTCGTTAAAAAATGAAACAGAGGCCACGAGCATGGTTTTCCTCTCTGTAGCAAGCTCGTTAAAAAATGAAACAACAATCGGGGGATTGAACCCGAAACTTTGAGAATAGTTCTTTTCCTGTGTCAAGCTCGTTAAAAAATGAACTGGTCACCTCTCTTGAACCTTGTTTCATCCACCCTTCTCCTTTTTCTCATATAGTAGAGAAATTGGTGACAACCCAAAGTCGGTGAATGAATTGAAGCTTGGAGGGCATGTCTCCAGCTTTTGATGATCATTCTGGAGTTAAGCCACTAGCTTTCAAGCTGGGGGCATACTGAGCTTAGTGTTTGTTCTTTCTCGTGCTCATAAATACATGAGAATGCATCCGGGTAAACTTTTATCTCTTTTTTCGGACCTGTATGGATACACGAAAAAGGAACCCCCTGGAGTCGTCTTTAAGCTCTTTTCAGACTCTCTAAACATGAAAAGATTGCCGAGTGATCTTGCTTCTTTTCCCACTCGTTAAAAAGGTTTGAAAGGGCGTCTTTTGAGTGATAATTTATCTCTTTTTCGGCCTCGCGAGACTAACATTACGAAAAAGGACAACATTGGAGTCACCTTTAAGTTCTTTTCGGCCTCTCTAAACATGAAAAGATTGCCGAGCGACCTTGTTCTCTTCACGCTCTTTAAAGTATTTGAAGAAAACGTCTGTTGAGCGATAGTTTATCTCTTTTTCGGTCTCATCAGACTACTTTACGAAAAAGGAACTAAGAGAGTTCTCTTTTAAGTGTTTTTCCAGACTCTATAATCATGAAAAACCTTCGAGTTTTCTATCTTTGGACTCGTTAAACAAACATCGACAGGTCCATATAGGATTAAACCCTTACTTCTTCCAGTTCCTTAAACAAAGGAAGAGGAACTTACCGAAGGTGATTTATATCAAGCATGTGTTACCCTCCTCGAGCTCGTTAAATTAAAAAGAGGTACTCGTCTATTTAGATGGGGGAAAAATTGAAAGAAGCAAGACAAGCAGTTTTTGCGAACATTACCAGTAACTCTTAGAGTTGCCCTTGAACATGACACTTTGTCTTTGCCCACATAATAATCCGCTGAACCTTTGCACTGCACCAATCCTCTGTGTTTTTCTTACTCCTTTGGGTCACCCGATGAAAGTCACAGTATCCACTGCATCATCGTGTTTTGGTCCATGTCATGTTTCTGCTGTTGTGCCTTAGTGTTCAAGGGAAGTATCTTTTTCGAGAGTCAGCCATCCCAAATATCTTGTTTCAATACCCGTGTCAGTCCATGTTCATTTGATCTACAAATTACATCTCTATGTTTGTTTCATGTCATTGATGGGGGATACATCAAGGCCCTCCTTCGATGAGTCTATTCTTGTCGACTTCAACACATTATCCAGGAACTAGACTTAGAAACCAATTAGTACTTTGGGACCTGCATGCCTCAATGGCAGGCCTCCTCATGTTCGACAGTTGGTTTACATCATTGACCTATGATCGGATGATTCCATGGATGTTCGACTTCAGCTCATCTATTCACACTCGTTGGAATGTACTAGAGTACCTTGGGAATCATTGACATCAATGGTGATTTCCCTCGCGCTTGTTAATGGTTTACATCATTGACCAGTAATCAAGTGGTTTTTGCCATGTTCGACATCAGGACATCTATTCACATGGTTAGATTTGTACTACATCGAGATCAGTAAGAAGACCCTGGGTTGAGTGATCACTCTGATATGTACTTTGCCCAGGTTGTGACGGAGTTTTTCTTGAACAATGACACATATACTGTCACATAGATCCACTTTGTATTGGCTGTGGCTATGTCTTGTCATCTCGTAGATCCACTGTGTATTCTTCGTGGCTATAATCAATTCAGGCCATAGGAGTATAGATCCACACTGTATCCTCTGTGGCTACACCTTTTATCAATATAATTATGGATCCACAGTGTATTTTATGGCGGCCATATCTTGCAAGTCTTTATCACCCAAGCATAGGTATGCCTGCCTTGGGTTTGAAACATGTCATAATATTTGTTGGATGTTTGTGTGCAACTTCTATCAAGTTCTTTGCATCCACACCCTTTCTTTAAATATTTGTAAACTGTTTCGGCCATCATTCTCTCTTCTGACCTCACACTTTAGGGGGCATTCTGTTACACATGAAATTTGCACACCTAGGTACTTCACCCTAAGTGTCGTAAAGTGTCATATAAGTGTCGCATACACCTTGATACCATGGAATAATATATGTCACAATCCCTAGTCAATGTGGAGGAGGGATATATTACATGAAAGCAAAAATACCAAGTGCACATGAATTATTACTAATATTCATGGAAAAGAAAGTAATTAAGTGTGAGAATCCACCTCACATTTGGTTTCCTATTTTTTAGGGAAGGTGGAGGATTTCATGGATGGTTGAAATACTTCCTCCTTAAAATCCTTAGAGATATTTCCTCCCCAAAATACTTAAGAGATATTTTCTCCCTAAATATCTTAGAGATCCCTTTCTTAGTGGATTTGATGAGAGATTCTCTCCATGGTGGTTAAGTCTCCAAATCTTATAAAATGAGGGATTTACATGGAGGAAAGGGGGAATGGAGATTGAGAATTGTACCAAACTTATGATCTCATGAGTGGTATGTCATTTGGAGCATCAACATTCTGTGTGTGGACTGTTTAAGCAAGGGTTTGGACAAGGAGAGCTTGGTGAAGCTGTTGCAGTACATCCATGGCTGTAAGTAACACTTTGTTTTCATCAATATAATCAATGCTTGGCCTGTTTCTTTCAAACTTGTACTCGTTCCATATAAGTTTGTTTGTAGTAGATGGATCTATGTTTTAGCTAATCTCAGTAGAGTAGGAAGTTGTTTGTACTTTTGTTTGTCTTGCAAGATCTACCAAGGAGCTCAAGATCGAAGCACATCCTAGACCTTACAGGGACAAATTATGCTCATAAGGTACATGCTTTCCTCCTTCTCTTTTGTTCATCAGCTTGATCAGATCTAAAAGGAAGTCAATGTCCATGTTGAGCACCTTCTGTCTTAGAGTTAAGAGTCTAGCTCTCAAGAGGAGATCTACCTATCTGTAGGGAGATTTTCCTACAACACCAATAGGGCACCATGACAACCATCCCATACTTAAAATTGGCAAGTTGTATAAGGTCTTTAAGTATTTGTTTAATTTGAAAAGGGGGTATTTAATGCACATGTATGGGTGGTTCTTTTATTAAATATGATTTACTTGGCATGATACATGTGACTTGTGGACCCTTGGAGGGCGTACTTGTTTTTCTTTGTAGGATGTTTCCAGGTTTAATATTTTCCATGGAGGGACTAGGTCACTTGGACCTTCATAGGGGCTTGAAACCCACAAGATGGATCATGTGCCCCACTCAATGCACACTTGAGAAGATGAACGTTGCCTTTGGAGGCACTTGGATAGCATGTGATGATGACATTGTGGCCCCTTGCACTTGAATGTTGGCCTTGGAAGACCTAGGACGTCATACCCTAGCCCTTGACGTCACCTTAGATGATGGGGTTTGATGGTTCTAGTGGTGATGTGATGTGATTTGATGGAGATGGATGCATTACTTGTCACTCTAGCACATGACGAAATGACACATGGCCTTTAGAGGCAAACCAATCTTGAATTGGAGGCTCAATGTCTTATCCTTATCCCAATGTCACCCTTTTAGGGCATGACATCATCATCATTAGGGATTTATTTTATGTAAATTTTAATTTTGTAAATTGTAAAGGCAAATAAAGGAGGTTTGTAGATTTTAACCTTGTACAATTATTTACCGCAAACATATTTTCAGTAAAAGAATAGAAAATATACAATGGCAAATACACACATTACACATAGATTTTTCCCCTAGAAACCCAAACCGGGTAAACCAACATATTTTATATTCATTCATATCATACGTTGTTTACAATACAATATACATATAGGAGCCAGTGGAATCTAAAACCCTAATCCAATGACCTGGATTAGTCAACAACCCTAATTCCTTAACTGGAAATAGAAAACCATGTGTCGAAAAACCACCCAACAATGGACACGAAAATCAAGGCGGTATGAAAAACGAGGCAAAAAGGTGGCATGTTTCCTAAGGCAAAAAAAAAATCGGGGGTGTTTCCCCCGAACCCCTGCATAAGGGCATACGCCCTCCATCAAGATCTATCTTTGTTGTCATTGAAGAAGCTATTTTCGAAAGGTTTCTATGAGGAGTAAAAGGGATTACAGCCTTGTAGATTTACCTTACTAAGATTTGTTTTCTCTAGGGACTAAAGGGGCTTACACCCCTAGAGAAGTCATAAACCATAGCTCATAAACAAGAGACCCCATAATCCAATAGATAAGGCATTAATCTATTTGCATTGGAGATTGAATATTATGCATTGGTAAACATGATATCAAAAAGTTTGAATTGTTTAAGTTTGGGATTTGATTTTACATGCTTTAAGCAACATTGTGCCCTAAGCGTTGTTGGTATATTCAGGGATACTGAGAGGGGGGGTGAATCGGTATAAACAATTTATCACCTTTTTACTTATAATTGCATTCAAGATATCATATATTGAAACAAATAACCAGAGATACACAATGCACAAGGATTTTATGTGGAAACCCAAATGGGAGAAAACCACAAAACGCTTTCTAATATATCAGAAGATTACATCCATCGGAAGCACCAACTTCCAAGAATTTTCTAGCACCAACTAGAAGGAGGAACCAACCCCTTGAGTTTTCTAGAACCAACTAGAAGGAGGCACCAACCCCCTTGTGAGCACCAACTCACACTTCTCAGGAACCAACCTGCAACCTGAAGACACCAATATTCTCGAACACCACCTTGATTTCAAATATTGCAATTATAGTAAAATATATTTTACAAAACTCACAAGAATTACCATAGTACACTTTTGATCAGAACCAACTTTACAAGATGAAACTTCTTGCCTTGATAACTGCAAAAATAGACCGCATCACCCTTGATTGGAAGCTTTCGTGTACTGCCTTCTTATGCCATAACAAGTTCTTGATATTATCTCAGAAACCATCCTTAACTATGCTCAAACAAGACCTTGAATGTGCTTTATTGTTGAGTTGTATCTGCCTCTTGACTGCCCAAAGGACCCCTGAAAAACTTGCTCAACAAATGACTAAAATGTATACTAGAAATTGTTGTAAGCTCGACCTCCAAACTATCCCAAACTGAGCTTCAGTACTATCCCAGACTCAACCTAGGAACATACCCTAACTCACCTTCCCTCTACCACAGAATAGGCCTCATATCAAGCCACACAAATTTACAAACTCTCCTCAAATTTTTTCCTTACAATGTTCTCAAGACAGGCCACAAAATCGGCCTATACCTTAGACAAAACTAGCTAAAACCATATCCAAATGTGCCTAAGAAATTTGTCCCATTGTTTGTTGAGGTTCGTTCTTGGATCTGCCTCAATTTCACCTTTTATCACAATCTCATATCTACCCTTATCCTAGCCACATATTCTCCCTTATCACAGCCACAAATTCACCACAAAACTGCTTCAGATCCATCACAAAAACCACTTCATATTCACCACAAAAACTGCTTCAGATTCACCACAAAAACTTACCTTGATACTCTGAAAATTTCTCCCAAAGTGATGTTGAGATATTCACTTTAGAACCCTTGCTTTTCCTCAAACAAGGAATGCTAAATTTAATGATACAAATGAGCTCCTAGGCGCCTTATTTATACAAAATTTAACCCTCTTTTCAGGGTCGAATTGATCCAAATAATTAATTCAAATGGGGTCGACTTGAATCTTGTGACTTTAATAATATTTTTAATATTTTATTTCAGTTTTGGGTCAACTTTACACTTGCAATTTTATTTTTATCTTTTTGGGGTCGAATTTACACTTGCTATCTTAATTTTATCTTTAATACTTATTCCAATTGGGGCCAACTTTAGGGGTAACTTAGCCTTGCTTCTAGGGCTTCCCTTCCTTACTTCTGGGGCTTCTTGACCATACCTCCAAGCTTCTTTGCTTGACCTCTAGGATTCATTGCTTGACCTCCAGGATTCTTTGCTTGACCTCTAGGGATTTATTGTAGGATTTTTCAAAGTGACTTCCCGTGAGGGCCATGCTTAGAGCTATGCCATAAGGGGACCACTTTGGAGACTCCTTCAAATAAACCCATCACTTCCAGGGACTTTTGGGCTTGCTTTGGGGCTTCTTCTAGGGTTGACATCAATGAAAACCAATTTTCCAACAAAGGGCGTCTTCATTAGACAAGTGATCTCATTGATGTAATAAAATTTATTCTACAACCAATAGGGTTGCAACAAACTCATCCTCTTTTCATTCTTTACTCACTATTCTACCTCTAAATTTCACTTGTAAGCCTTGGTAATTGTTCTATTAGTTATAAGTTGTCTTTTGGGTGGTTTACTTGCTGATTTTCATGGCTAGAACTTGTTGTTGTAGCAATAGTTTGCTACAGCCATAAGGATGTTACAAATCTTGTTGATAACACCTACTAACAACCCTTAAATTGCTATCAAAGTCTTGCTCTAATTATTTGGAAATTGTCTACTCGTTGTTAGCTTTATTTCCAACATCTTGCACTTGATTTTGATGGTTAACGTTGCATATATCATAACTTTTTTACTGTTGATATATATATTTCCATACTGGTGTAAATTGGGACAACAAGGTTACTTGTTGCATTCCCATTCATTTTGAGGCTTCTATTATCACATATTGTCTTGTTCCGGGTAGGTTTGACATTGTTTTGCAGGTACACTACTTTGGAAACCACTCACCATCTCACGAGACTCATTCTTAAGCCTCATTTCCACTCTTGATCTTGATATATAGGGGCACCCTTCATCTATTTTCACTTTCCATCGCAATCCCCCTAGGGTCACATGAGATTCCCCCCTTGTGGTGATTTTATCATCACTAAAGTGAGTGAAGTGTTTATCTAAGGTGATATTGGATAGATACTCATGTAGTTGTCACACCTTTGTGGTTTGGGTTGGGCTTTGCCCAAACTACAATCTATGCAATAATAGGTTCTATGAACAATGCCTTGACAAATCACATCCAACTACATCCTTCAATCATGCAAGGGTGTCCTATGATCCCTTATTTGTACATATTAGTTGTTGATGCCTTGCTCTATTTATTGGAATCAACTCAAATTCAAGGAAGAATTCAAGGTGTTTTTCCATCAAATGGATCTAAATTGGTTAATAACCATTTTACTGATGAATCTCTTCTCTCAGTTTGGTAAGGTTAGACATTGATGGAAGCTACTAGGATTCTAGGCATTGAGATCTCAAGGAAAAGGAAAAGGGGATACATCCTGAATCTAAGCAGAAGACCATGACCATGTCAACACCTCCAAGGAAGGAATAAAATACTCAAAGATGGGAGTGCTCCACAAAGTAGAAGGATAGACATGTCAAGAATAGACAAAAATGGCTAGGGTTTGAGCCCCTCCAACCTCCACACATGTGAAATAAATAGTATAATATGAGGGTCGCTCCCCCATTTCTTGAGCTCTCATTTCCATAACCATTTTGTTGGGGAATCTCTTCTCTCGGTTCGGTTAGGTTAGATATCGATGGAATCTACTAGGGTATCCCCTTTTCCTTTAGTTTCCATTGTCTACACTCCTAGTAGCTACTAGGTTGTTGAGCCTAGACTCTATGTATTTGAGTCTCCTCCATTTGTAATGGTTGTTGAAAGTGCTTGCAATTTTTGGAGACCATATTTCTCTAAGCTCTTGTGAAGGATTAATGGAATAAAATGGTGTTTTCTTCTTCATGTGAGGCAATCTTTTGTGGATGTTAATTGTTGGATTCTTATGCTAAATTTGTGAATATCAAAGCTACTTCTTAAGGCCAAGGTGAAGGGCTTGTCAACCACGATGGAAATGAATTAGGTGTGATGGTTCCACTCTCTCTAATTCCTTTATTGTTTTGTTATGGAAATTATCTATTGCATGTGACATCTCTAAGTTCTTGCTTAGTTTATTTCCTAGTGAAGTAATATCTTGATAGTAGCTTGAAAGTGGACCTTTCTAGGCCCTTTTCTCTTGCATTTCTAGTAAAAATATTCTAGCCAACTTAAATTTGTTATAGCATGCTACTTGATGTTGTTATAGATCCTAAACTTTGTTGAAATAGCCCTTTTAGAATCCCATTGCACCCCATTTTCCCAATCTAGAAAATAAGCACTTGTCCTCCCCTTTCAACCACCCAAAACTTTCAAAAAAATCATTTTTTGTTTTTTTTGTTTTACAATCTTAAAATTTACAGTAGAGAATCATTCATTTCATACTTCCTTTTAAGTCTAAGAAACCCTCATTTACCCATTTTACTTAGACTTAAATTTTTGTTTGCAAATCTGTGATTTATAACTTCATATTTGATCTCAGATTTGGTATTAGCCTTAGGAATTCTTTTTGTTTTATCATCTTTTAATGGGCTGAAACTTACATGTGTTAATATGAAAATTCACTTGCTACAACTAAATCCTAGAACTAGATTTATCCTAAGTCCTCAAGTACCCTCTTCTATCATTATTTGCTTGGACTTATATTGCCTTAGGGATTCCCCCCTTGACCTAGAGGAGAGCTAGCCTAAAGTGAGAGATAGAGCTACAGAGGTGACAATGTGTAACCCATCCAAGTTACCCTTGGAGTCTTATATGTATGGTTGGGACTTTCACACTTAATGAGAACCCAAGAGGTTACATTTGGCATCGTTGTCAAGGAAAAATTCCATTACCACATGACTTGAATATTTGAGATTCATTCTTTGATGAACATAAAATTGAAGTTGAACATGTATTGTAAAAGCTCATATGGTGACTCCATAAAGTGAATTTGTGCCCAAGATGTATTCCACAAGAACATCCTCACAAGGCCTTGTCCACCCGATCCTAGAACCTGAAAGATACTATAAAAGAAGGGTAAATAGATCACATAAATCAAATTTCTAAGACCTCAACATTGTTGAAAATATAAGGTGTTTGTTTGAAAATAATCATGATATTTGGGATTTATGCTCTTTGTCTTGTTTTACCTTAGTGTCCATCATATGTATTATAGTCAAGTGTTGTCACTCTTGGGGAAGAGGGGTACTACTGGGAGGCCTTGATAGGGGTAACGTACCCATACCCTTCCATACTTAACACCTTCCATCTACTTTCCTTTCATTGTCCTATCTTTTGGGATTGGTTGTTACATGTATCCCCAAAAGGTCCATACTTCATTCTCCTATGAGAAGAAGGAGCTTGAATGCTCAAGGTTGATGCAACTGTAAAAATAATGGAAAGAGCATGTTATAAATTCAAAATGCAAAAGAGCAATAAAGGGATGTGAATGATAAATAAAAAACTAAGTAACCTTGAGTTATACCCCCTCGCTATGAGGCCATCACACCAATGTTGATGTGTGTAGTATTAAACAGGTACTTCCATATAGGTCTAAGTGTCTAGACATGTGGAAGTTGTCCAAAGCCTTCAACATTAGTAATTTAATTTAATTAAAGGAATTATTAAAGTAGAGTGTTTTTTATAATTAAATTGAGTTTAATTTAATGAAATGATAAGGTTATTAGCATTAGTGAATTAAATGAATCTTAGCCATTGATATCAAGTGAGGTGAGATCTAATCTCAATCGTTGATCACTTTGGAGATTAGGGTTATGTTTGATCCGGTCATAACTCAAGATTATAAAAGCAAGGATAGGAGAAGGAGAAAGGCATCCACTTGAGAGCAAAAAATGACTTTTGCTCAAGTGCTTGAGTCATGAAGGACTGTGACTCAAAGGGATCAATAGAAGAGAAAATAAGGACTTTTGCTCAAGTGCTCAAGTCACGAAGGACTATGATTCAAGGGCATCTCAACAAAGGTGAAGAAGAAATTTCATCTATATATCAAGTCCAAAGGAGGAAAGTGCAAGTAGTGCAACAAGAAGAGAGAACCCAGCGGACCAACAAGAAGATCTAGCAGATATGAGGTACCAGTGGACAGATCTAGCATAGATGTGAGGTATCAACAGGTAGATCTATGAGATATGAGGTACCAATGAAAAAATCTAGCAGATTTGAGGTGACAACAAATAGATCTAGCAGATCTAAGGTACCAACGAACATACCTAGTGCAGATATGAGGTACCACCAAGTAGATTTGAGGTGACAACAGATAGATCTAGTAGATCTGAGCTACCAATGAACATACCTAGTGCAGATATGAGGTACCATCAAGTAGATTTAGCAGATCTTAGGTACCAACTAACAAATCTAGCAGATCTGAGGTACCAAAGGATATATCAAGTGCATATATGAAGTACTAGTGGGTAGATCTAGCAGATCTGAGGTATCAACGAGAAGATATAGCAGATCTGAGGTACTAGTAGGCAGATCTAGCAGATATGAATGTCCAATAAGAAGATCCGAACAAATCAAGCAGAGGGTTTCTTTAGGGCCAAAATTGTTAGATTTGTTGTAATTGTATTTTTCCTCAGTGGGCATTTTTTCCAGTAAGGGAGCCCTTATAAGCTTGGAGTATTTATTTAACAAAAAGTTGATTTGAAGGGAAATATATATATATGTTGTGTGAAGTTTGGTTTCCATATTTTTGCTTCCGTTGTTTTATTTCCAGCCAACGTATTTTATTCTATGTGATGTAATTTATTTTCCAGCAAGGAAATACAGAGGGTATCAGAGCTTGATCAATTCAAATTGGTATCAGAGCTTGCACTCTGAGAGGGAGACAAATTTTATATACACAACAGTTTATGACAACACATATATTAAATAAGATTTGCAGTAGTGGGTGTTTAAAGGATCAAACACAGATCCATAACAATTTGCAACAAATTTGTCAGATCTGCAAGGAGATCTCTGTAGATCTATAAAACAACATTGAAATTCATTGAGTGCTTGAGACATGAAGGATTGTGACTCAAAAGGATCTCAGCAAGGGTGAAGAAGGAATTTCATCTAGTGATCAATTCAAAGGACACATCTAATTGGAGTTACTCATAGAGATGTTGGGTTGTTATATTTTTTGCAGTGAAAGTTGAACCGAGGTGGATCGAATGGAAGTGAAAGTCGAAGGTTGATATGGATCGACCGGGAAAAGTCGAAGTCAAGGTGACCGACAACAATTCAAATAGGTCAACCAAGAAGAGGCCGAAAGGCGATCGTGTGGCAATCAACTGAAGGCTAAATGAAGGTCAATTGATAATCCGACTTGGAAGTTGGCTATAACAAAATCCCAAGATTCACAGGATTTGTAGCCAATGATCCGTGTGGATATGTAACCATTTTTGGGTGCCTTTCTTTAGGGTTTTTCCTACTATAAAGCCTATACATAAGGCGTGTTGTAATGTTGTAAAGGCTAATCTTTAGATCAATCATTTAGAGGTTGTTGGTCATGTATATGTAAGTTGAATTGGCTACAGGGTTGTTCTTGTATAAACCAAGAAGGTATGATGTCGATTGTGTCTTAGGTGTGGACCGAGGTTAGGCATGTAAAGTTTTATTCTGAATGATCAAGACAACAAGAGAGAAAGACGTTCAAGGAATGTTGGTTTTCCCATTTGGGTTTCTGGGGTAAAATCTTTATGTACTATGTGTTTACTTTGTAATTTATTTCTAGCTCAAACTTGTCTTCCTCTCTTCTGTTAGGTTTAGCATGGAAGTGTAAATTTCCTGACAAGTGGTATCAGAGCTTGGTTTAACAAACTTGGATCTGAGCTAAACCCTAGGACCATTAAGAGTAGTAAGTTATAGATATTTAAAGTTGTGCTTAAATAACGACAAGTAGCTCGAGAATAGAGATCGAAAAATTTAATCGCCAAAATTTTGAGCTTTGGAAGCTTAAAATTGAAGATCTCCTTATAGATCGAGAACAATGGGCAATATTATTGCACAAGTTGTCGGTTGGGAAAATCCCGAATCAACCACAAAATGGAGACAACTAAGAAGTCACCTACTCATTGTCACCTTAGGCAGGTGTCCCCGTCACTTTAGAGGTGAGGTAGTCACCTCAAGAGGGGAATCCCGGTGATCCTAGGGGGAATGGGATGAATATGGATGGAGATGGAAATGAAGTCCCGAGAAGTCAAGTCTAAATAGTATGAAAGGATTGGAAATAAGTCTTGGGAAGGTCCAAGGGTTTCCAAGTAGATTGAGTGACCCGCCGAGTGTGAATACCTGCCCAAGACACACGAAAAACAAGCATATGTTGCAATATAATCAATTGGACCAAAAAGTGAAGGTTGTTGTCCCTAATAGAAAATATTAGAAACAAATTTATATCACCAAATAAATATATCTAAATCAGCATAAGGTGAACATAAGACTAGTCAACCAATGTCAAAGCAAAACTAGCAATTGACTATGAATTATGAAGTATTTTGAGAACAAGTAAGAGGCTTGTTATGAAATGATTTTCTGCAGTAAATTATCAGCCTTATGGCTGTAGAATTCAAAGGTATACAACAGAAAAATAAACCATCAAAGTATGCCCCAAATTAGCCTAAAATGTGCGCCCTATTTAGTATATTAGGTGAGTGAAGTTTGGGGAGTTTCTTAGGGCTAGTTTATGAGATATTAGTGGTCTAGGGTTAGGGTTTTCTGCAGCCTTATGGTTGTAGGAAACACATTAGTACAATAAAAAAAATATTGGGAGAAAGAGGATGCCTCAATGAGGCAATAGATCCAAAGGCTCAAGAAAAACTTCCAAAAGAGATAAACTTGTTATCTGCAAAAATCATGTTTCCCAAGGCAACGGTTTTATATCTCCAATGTAATAATAAATGACTAGTGCTCTTAATAATTGGGTTAATGGGGTTATGTAGAGAAAGAGCTAGAGAAGCTACCTCCTTTGGGGTGTAAACCCTCTTACTCCCCAAGGCAAGTTTCTCTATCTAGGGTTTAAGCTAAGAGGGTGTATGCCCTTATACTTCTCTTAGCAAACCCTTGTTTAACCAATAACATGAAGCATAAAATGATGAAGACTATGGTGGGGGTGTATTCCCTTATACTGCCCACCTATATCCTAGCAAAATTAACCTTGACTTGAAAAATATGATATCATGAAAGTAAAGACCATACCAATTCAACGAAAAAATGCCAAGATAATCCACCACAATAGTAAGAGATAAGCCTTCCAAGGCTAACGTATCACTTCCATCAACCATAAAATCAAGAGATAACCATAAACAAGAGACAAGAGAGACAAATTTGCCAAAATTAGCGAAAATTTCATACCAATACTTCTCACAAGAGGGAGATTTATGTTAAAATGAGATCTTATGATCTCTTCTTTATACAAAATGTCACCAAGGTGACTTGTCCACATATTTAGGGGTAAACCACAATACTAGGGGTCAAAAACCCTAATCTTCCCCCTTTAACAAAGTAATATTAAAAAATTCATTAAAAATTCACTTTTGAACATAAGAAAAACCCTAATTCATATGGACGTCGCCCCTTTAGGGGATGTTTTGGCACAAAGAGGAGGTCGTTGGTGATGGAGGAGAGTGGAGGGGATTCCCAAAGCGATATATAAAGAAATAGGACCACTTCCTTCATGATTCCCTCAAAACGTCCATGTGACATTGCATGTCACCTCACCACCATGCCCTAACCCCCCTTAGGTGATGTCATGCTAAAAAAGTAGACGTTTTGCCTCTCCTAGGAAAAACGTTTGGCATGTGGGGGTTAGGCTACATCGTCCAAGTCATCTTCAAGGCCTTTCAAGTTTGATATTCCTCATCCAACATGCGGGCCCTTGGAATCCACTTGTGGGCTTCAAGCCCCATGAAAGCCCAAGATAGGCTTGTTCTACCAAAACTGTCCACCAGCTAGGTCCTACAAAGACAAATAAGCACACCCTCCAAGGATCTCAAGGTATAACATCATGATAAGTGAATCCAATAAATAAATGAGCCACCTAAGCATGTGCATCAAATATCACTATATCAAAAAATTAATTGCTCAAAGACACTATGTGACTTGTCAAGCTTGAATATGTGAGGGTTGACGAGGTGCCCTATTGGGTAGATCTTGCCCTAGGTAAATGAAATTTTCCAAGAGATCCCTCTCTAAGCCATGTAAAGTGGGTGAGGTGGTTGGGGTCAAGACTCAATGGGCATAAGGCTCATGACATACAAGAGGTCATAGTGTGTCATTCATGGGTGCCTTTGTAGAGGGTGTGTAGTACCTTCGTCCGCAATGCACTTTTTCCAAGCCCATTATTTACCATTATTTTATTCTTTCATAATTTTAAGGAAAGATTGAAGGCCACTTCTGTAGCGTGGTGTCGAGATAATGACAATGTCACCCACAAACACCTAGTGGAAATGAGAAGGTTGTCTTGTGATGAGACCCCCTTTCTCGCATCCATGCAATTGAGAGTCACTACCCTAGTTTGGTGACAATATGATGGCAATGTCACACCACTAGATATTCATGGATGTGATAGGTCGGCTCGTGATGATACCACCTATCCTTCAAATAACCTTTTAATGATTTTAAATCATATTTCATTGTGGGTCACCCTTTACTCGAAGATAAGTGTTTCATTGCTTTCTTGGGTGATCCCTGGGTGAAGCATCTAGAAGGTTCATACATAGGATTTTATCTTTTATCCAACATCAATCCCTTTGGGCCTTCATCCCCTTCTTCCCATAGAATGAGGGACAACCCCTTCTTGGGTCAATACACCCTAAAATACCAAGAGATAAGGAAATGGGGGGGAAATAGTGATGGAAAGTGGTAAGTATGGTTGAGAACAGTACGATGGCTCTTCAAGGGAGTTCCTAGTAACAAACCCATCCCCTAGGAAGACCACTTACTAGGGTACGATGTTAACCACCAAGGTGAAGCAGGCCAAAAGGAAAAATGTCCAAGCATATATCAAGAAATATAGAGCAATCTAAGATACAACATACTCAAATGGCTTAGATATTGAAATGATTCTTACCATAATACTGACTTGTACCTCATGGAGCAAGGCTCACTGCCTTCCGTAAGCCAACTGATGTGGTGGATGACATCTGGAAGTCTGCTACCATCTGTGGTGGTGAGGAGGGTCTCCATCTGTGCAAAAGGATATTGTTGGTCATGTAGTCTCTCGACACTCCATATCTACAACCTGAGGGCCTCGAGACATAATCTCCTTAGTTATCCAAAAAATGGGGATAACATCTGGCTCCTACATGGGGACATGTTCTCACCCTAGAGTGCATTAGAATCACATCATCTCCTGGTAGACCTGTGCCTTCCAAAAACTTAGAAAAAGGGATCAGAGCATCTAGGGTGGTGCTATCACCCTTCATCCATATATATATATATCAAAAAATGAAAGCTAAACTAGAAAAGAAAAATTTTGACATTTTTTCAAAAATTTCTAAGCTAAGCATGAAATCAATATGCAAGTAGAACAAAATGAAAATAAAATGCATCTAAATTAGTATGAGCAATCAAGATGAAAAATGCAAGGGAAAGCAATATGACTTACTTACTTACTTGGGGCATGGGCCTGAAGAAGTCATGTGACCTGGATGTAAGGTTGGATAAGATATCCATCCACTGGTAGTGGCATCTTCCTCCCATCTAATGTTGTTAGATAATACCTTTCTTTATCAGACTTCTTCCTAATGATGTAAGGGCCAAGCCACGAGTTGTTATCTTTCTGGTCATATCTGGGCTTGCCATTTCTTGTGTCCCACATGAGCGCAAGACTTCTTTCATTAAAATCGATGCAAGGTGTATTCTTATTGTATGGAGGGTCTGTGTGGACTGTCTCTTTGACGGTTTTTTCATGTTTCTCATCTTCTTCTTGCATAATATGAATAGACCCCAATTCCTTCCCATGGTATTCTATAGTCTTCTTCTTATCTGTCCATGAGAGAAACATCTCTATGGGATCTTTCTGTATGAAGGCTAACTTGGATGGATGATACTCAAAAAATTGTGGAGGCATATCATAGTAGTGTTCATTGACATAATTATTGCCCCTCATATCCATCACATGTGTATATTTATTTTCCCTTTTATGTAAGATCTCATACGTGCCATTTCCCATGGGAATATATGCATGTGTAAGGCTCATGCTAAGAAAACCCCCAAGGGCTGAGGACCAGGTCCTGGACAAGAGAATCCCCCAGGCATCCAGAACATCGATCACCAATATGTCCATGAGGATGCTGATATGTGGAAACTCTATGAAAAATACCTCAACTTCTTCACACACCCCCAAGACCTCGACCTTGTGTGAATCAATACCACAAACATTGCCATAAGGTCGGGTTGTCTTCAAACCAAGTTGTTTCATTACCTTCAATGACATGACATTTTCTAAGGTCCCTAAATCAAGCATGCAGTTGTTTAAGCAGATGCCATTCATGCCTAATGAAAGATAGAAATGAGGGTTCTTGTCCCTTGTCTGATCGAGATACATAGTGTTCAGAATGATGGGAGGATATTCCTTCTCGGTTAACACCCGTAAGACTTTTAAAACTTCCCTTTTTACAGAAGGTATCTTTCACATCTCTGTCACTTGGACCGTCATATTCATTTTTCCAAACATGCTTGCAACTTATATATTTAACTGAATATCATTTGTAGGAGTTGGATTAGGAAGCAACTCACAGACTGACGATGGAGGTGGCAGAGGCACCTTTTCTGCTGATGGAAGAGGAGTATCAGGATGTGGCAGAGGGGATGAAGATTTATTTCTTCTAGTGTAGGTCAGATATTCCCTCCTCCTCAATTCCTTCTTCTGATCATCTGTCAATTTATTCATGGCCCAGAGTCTCCCATTTCTTTCTCCTCTTCTTCTAGCTTCATTGATATGCTCTTGGGTAACTTGTTCCTCTTCGAATTTGCAAATCATATCAATGAAGTTCATATCGTCAAGATAATCTTCCTCTCATAGGGGGCATTCATATTCCTTATGGGGTTCTTGGCACGGGAGGCACCAAGCTTCTATATCAACTGTCCCGATAGGTTTCAAAATATCTGGGGCCTTTGCCTCTTCTTGAGGTATTGGTTTCAAACTGGTGGCATCTCTCTGTTGTCTAGAAAACTGAGGTCTAGGAGTAGCTTGATTTCTTTCCACTATATTCATACGACTCATAAGCTGATTCTACACCTAAACAAACTTAGTATTCATTTGGTCTATCTTTTGAGTTAAGAGAACAACCATATCAGGAGCATTGTTGTTGGAAACTTTAGTCTTTGCTTCTTGTTTGACACAGGGGTAGTGAAAGGGAGGGTTGACGAGGTGTCCTATTGGGTAGATCTTTTCAAGCTTGAAAGACACTATATGACTTGTCAAGATTGAATATGGGAGGGTTGACGAGGTGTCCTATTGGGTATATCTTGCCCTAGGTCAAGGATTGTTTCCAAGAGATCCCTCTCTAATCCATGTAAAGTGGGTGAGGTGGTTGGGTCAAGACTGAATGAGCATATGGATCATGACATACAAGAGGTCATAGTGTCTCATTCATGGGTTCCTTTGTAGAGGGTGTGTGGTACCTTCATCCAAAATTCACTTTTTTCAAGCCTATTATTTTCCATTCTTTCATTCTTTCATAATTTTAAGGAAAGGTTGAAGGCCACTGCCCTGGCATGGTGTCTAGATAATGACAATGTCACCCACAAACACCTAGTGGAAATGAGAAGGATGGCTCATGATGATACCCCCTTTCTCATCCATGCAACTGAGAGCCATTACCCTGGTTTGGTGACCAAATGATGGCAATGTCATACCACTAGATATTCATGGATGTGATAGGTTGACTCGTGAATAGACCACCTGTCCTTCAACTAATCTTTTTTTAAGCATTTAAAATCATAATTCATTGTGGGTCACCTTTTACTCAAAGATAAGCATTTCATTTCTTTCTTGGGTGATCCCTGGGCGAAGCATCTAGAAGTTTCATACATAGGATTTTATCTTTTACCCAACATCAATCCCACTGGGCCTTCAACCCCTTCTTCCCATAGAATGAGGGACAACCCCTTCTTGGGTCAATACACCCTAAAATCCCAAGATATAAGGAAATGGGGGGGAAATAGTGATGGAAAGTGGTAAGTATGGTCAGAAACGATATGTTGGCTCTTCAAGGGAGTTCCTAGTAGCAAACCCATCCCCAAGGAAGACTAATTAATAGGGCACAATGTCAACCACCAAGGTGAAGCAAGGAAAAAGGTTTAATGTCCAAGCATATATCATGAAAACTAGAGCAATCTAAGATAGACCATACTCAAATGGCTTAAATATTGAAATGATTCTTACCATAATACTAAATTGTACCTCATGGAGCAAGGCTCATTGCCTTTTGGAAGCCAGTTGATGGGGTGGATTCCATTTGGAAGTCTGCGACCATCTGTGGTGGTGAGGAGGGTCTCCATATGTGAAAAATGATATTGTTGGTCATGTAGTCTCTCGACACTCCATATCTGCAACCTAAGGGCCTCAAGACATAATATCCTTAGTTATCTACAAAATGGGGATAACATGCAACAATATGTCCAGGTACCCTTCCAGCAGGTATGTCAAGGGAAGAATGGGAGAAACTTGAGCGAAGGGAAAGGAGTATGATTCAACTTTGTATTGAAGAATTAGTGTTGCTGAATGTCTTAGGAGAAGATTTGACCAAGAAACTATGGGACAAGTTGGGGAGCTTGTACTAGTCGAAATTCATAGTAAATAAGGTGTTCCTTAGAAAGAAACTGTATCTTTTGAGGATGAGGGAGGACACTTCAATGACTAGGCACTTAAATGTGTTTAATACCATAATAATCCAATTATCTTCTGTTGATATTAAAATCACCGAGGAGGAGAAATGTATTATCCTATTATGTTCTTTGCTAGACTCCTAAGATAACTTAGTCGTGGCTATAGGGAGTAATTCAACCACATTAGTGCTAGAAGAAGTGGTTTCATCTCTATTGTTTGAATAAATGAGAAGGAAGAACATGGAAGGATTGACCAAAGATACATTAGTGGTGAGAGGTTGACCTATTAACAGAGATAAAGGAAAATTCTCTGGTAGAAATTCTAAGTCAAAGGGTAGATATAAATCCCCAGTTTAGTCGATGAGAAGATACTGGATATGCAATAAATTTAGGCATTATAAAAGGGACTGCAAGTCAAATGAAATGGAAGTTAGTACAAGATCCAATGAGAAGAAATCGACTGAGAGAAAAACAACTCTAGATAAAGGAGGTGATGTGTACTTGACGTCGACCAATAAAAAGTCAAATCAAGATGTTTGGTTGATCGACTTAGGAGCATAGTATCATATGACATCACATATATAATGGTTCTAGGAATATGAATGATATGAAGGGGGATATGTTTTCTTGGGGGATGACTCGACAACCAAAATTGTCGAATGAGAAAGAGTCTGACTAATACTACAACATGGGAGGAGTATAACCCTTCCAGGTGTGCTACACATTTCGGGTTTGGAAAGAAACATGATATCTATCAACAAGATGAGTGATGCACGAGTCCACAATCTATTTCAAAAGGATATGTGCAATATGGTCAGAGGTGCAATGGTATTAATGAAAGGAGTTCGGATTTGAACCCTATACAAATTGTTAGGGAATGTTGACTCCATTGGATGAAACAACATTGTTGTTCCTAAAGTCGACTCGACTCACCTCAGGATGATTCAATTCGAACCGACTCAAAAAGTCTTCATCAAGTCGACCCAACCATGCTATGGCACGAGAGGATGGGACACATTGGAGAAAAAATACTTTGAGCTATGCTTAACAAAAGTATGGTCGAAGATTTTCCCGAATGTAATTTAGAAGTCGATTTTTGTGAACATTTCATATATGGAAAACAAAGTCGGGTGAGGTTCCCATCTAGAGAGACAAGGACAACGGAGATTCTAGAATTGATTCATACTGATGTGTTTGGCCTTGTATCAATGCCTTCACTTTCCAGATCCCAACATTATGTCTCCTTCATAGATGATTTTTCCAAGAAGACCAAACATATAAGATGATAAAGGTGTTGAGAACCAACAATGGTGGTGAATTTCGTGGAAAGGATTTTGAGTAGTTTTGCAAGAAGTGTGGCATAGCACGCCAAAATACCACACCATATACACCACAAAAAAATGGAGTTACCAATAGAATGGACAAAATTTTGATGGACAAGGCAAGGAGTATGTTCAATGGTGCTAGGCTTGCACAAGAATTTTGGGCAAAGGCAGTCGACACTGCAATATATCTGGTGAATATATCTCCTTCGTCGACACTAGTTGAAATGACTCCACATGAGGTATGGTTCAATAAGAAGACTCCACATGAGGTATGGTTCAGTAAGAAGACTCCACTTTCACATCTCAAAGTATTTTGATGTGATGCATTTTTGCATGTTCACAAGGAAAAGAGGAGCAAGATGGACAAGAATGAAGTCAAGTGTATTTTCATTGGATACAAAGAAGGAATGAAAGGATATAAACTCTGGGATCCTGCATCAAGGAGAAAATGTAGAGTTGAGATGTGGTCTTCAAAGAAGTGAGAAGGAAGTCCGAGTTTGAAGTGGTTCAAACAAAGAATAATCCAGAGAAGGTGAGGTTTAAATCAAGGAATGAAGAAGAAGATGATTCATATGAGTCAACTAAATTAGATGAAGAGGTGGAACAACCAACCTCAGTTGTAAGGAGGTCTGAACGAGTAAGAAAACCAGTCAAAAGGTATACCCACCATACTTTCATTTTGCATTTGTGTTAAATACCACGAACAAGGAGCCCAAGTCGGTTAGGGAGGCTTTCAACTCGACAGAGGGTAGACTCTGGAAGGATGCCATGGTCGAAGAGAAGGAATTCTCGCACAAGAATGAGACGTGGGATTTAATCAAATTACCTAGTTGAAAAAAGCTCATCAGTAGCAAGTGGGTGTTTAAGAAAAATATGAACATGGTAGGTCAAGTCGAGAAATTCAAAGCTCGACTAGTAGGTGTTATCTCTCCAATAAACTCTTTAGGGTTGTAGGCTAAAGATGCTTGGTAACTTAAGAATATGATAATTAGGTGTGCTTGGAACAATGGGATAACTTAATGATTAATAAAATAGACAACTCATCATACATTCAAATAAAAGAGTTCTTTTAGAAAACAATAATCAGACAAGATATTTAAAACAGGGGATGAAGAATACTAATCTTGATTGCCAAATACAACTAGGTGTAGGGATAATACAAAATAGTAAGAAATCCTTCAATTCAATTTTATGAGCTTAATAAAGAGATGACAGTCTTTAGAAGCTAAAACAAACTGAAGTAAAGTACAAAAAAACAAGATACATGAGCAATTCTGATATTGAAGACAAAAGGAGACTGTAATTCTATTATCCAATAAGAGTCTATAACAGTAGCCAAAATGTATTCCTAGATTGAACCCCCAGTTCTTAAAAAGATAGGCATTTATAGCCTTTACAATCAGTTTTAGATCCTGAAAACTTGGATCTATATATCTAAATATAGAAAATAAAACTAACCAAATATAATTTGATAATCAAAAGACTAGTTCCTAGGACTCAAACTGTCTTCTTGTTGATCTTTGACATCCGGTCTTCATCACTTTTATGACTCTGATGTGTCATGGAGGCTAAAGACATATGTCTTCTGCAGCTGGAATATTTTAACAACCATAACCAAAACTTTAGTTGACCATTTTAACATTTGATCCCAAAATCTCCATGAATCTTTGATGCTGAATGTTTCTTGATTTGGTGGTTAATCCTTTGATGCTCCCATACCCTTTTAATTACTCCAAAATCGCTTTGCTCCAGCTTAACTTTCCAAAATTTTCTTTCTGTAGTTTCACCAGCTAATTCGCCTTACGATCTGCTAGTTAGCTGGTGAAAGCTCTGCTTTTCATCAACTAACTGGTTATAATTTTGCCTTTTGTGCTGGTGAAAGCTCTGTCTTTGGCCAAAAAGAAACCCTTCATATTCAAAACTGTTATTTTACCAAAAACTCAGTTTTCTTTTGATTTATCTCCCTGCAAATTCACAACAGCTTGGGTCAGTACCTGTAAATCTGGATGTGTATTAATCTTCTCCTTCAATTTTTTGATTTTCCTCTTGAGGCGTTTTGCTAACCACCACATGCTGTTGTAATCCTTGGTGATTTTCTTCTTTCTCTTTTTGTCTTTGACACTCTCATGAGATAACTTCTCAAAAGATGCGTTTGTCTTTGCAAAATTTCCTGATAAGACTTTGTATCTTGCCTTGATCACTCTTTCCAAAACCTCCTGTTGTGCTATCACCTCTTTAATCTCTTTAATCTTTTGTGATTTCTTTGATTTCTTACTTTTTGAGGTTTCACCTTCATCTATGGGAGTAAAAGTTTCATAGTCCTGTGCAATTTCCATGGAGTGCTCTGGACTTTTAATGACTGGACTTTCATCTTCCCTTTCTGGCTCTGTTTCTGAATCTGTGTATGGAAAATTGAGAACGTTTGTCTTTTTGACTGTAGATTGCTCTGAGTTGGTTTCAAAATCTAATTTCTTCTTTGCTCTTTTAGGCTTTATGTTAGAAATCCTGTCTTTTGGTGGTCCTGGAAGAGCTCTCCTCCTCCTAGAGCTGCTCTGAGGAGTTGACTGCTTTTTCCCTGTTTTCTTCTGCTCATTTATTGGTTGAGTTTGAGACTCAAAACCTTCCCAGAAGAGGAACTGTTGCCAAGTTCTTCCTCTTTGTCCCAGTTCCTCTAAAATTATCAGTTTGATCAAGCCATAATGACAAAGGGCGTTTTTTATACTTAAAGGTTCGGCTCTGATCTTCTTACACACTTTAGCTATGCTTTTATGAAGGAAGAAAGGAAAATTCAGGAGAGTCTTCCTTGTGAAATGATCTAGAAGTCTAAAATGGTATAACATTGACTTGTCATACCTGCCTTCTGAGGTGAAATAGAGTTGAATAACTTGGAACAAGTCTTGCCATTCATCTCCCAGGAGAGAAACATGCATGCTTTTCCTCCAGTTTATGTTTCTGAATTCTGCCTTGAGATATACCCTGAAATTCAAATTCTTGGTCACTGTTGTCTTAAACTAGCTTTGGCCTGTTCTGGGTAAGCCAGTTGTTGTGGCGATGGCAACTTCATCGACTATCAACTCTAGAGAGTCCACGCTGGCTTTATTTCCATCATATGACTTGGCAAAAACTTCAGCTGTCTCTTGGTGATAACCATGTTGTAACATTTCCACATAATTCATGCATCCTGCGTCTGAGAAACGCTTCTGCACATTTGGATGCAACTGTAAAAATGATAGGTTATCTAATTCCTTCCTCAACAACAACCCACTTCGCTTCCTCGCCATCTGTGACTCGAACCTCGGTCGATTTGCAGACAGTTGACACTATAATTTTCTTGATTCGGCCAAGGTTTGGCGCCAGTGAAAGCTTTCCGTGTTGCCAATTTGAAAACTGGAACCATATCATATTACCTGTGAACACCGCGAGTTCAAAATATGAGATGTTGATTTGATGTCGTTGGGTGACTGGTACTTTCTCCTCTATCTGCAATGATGAATGTGAGTTCATCATCTCCAATCCTCTCATTGTTGGAGCATGAAATCGTGAGTACGATCTGCCATAATATCCTATTAAAACGTGCAAAATGGTATCATCATCATCATCTGTTGCGACTAGTGCTCCATAATGATTGTGTGACGTGTGTCGAGCGTGTCCCTTTTTGGTTTCTGGAATCATGGAAGAGAACCCCACGTTTAGCGCTTTCACCAGCTTGTCTGTCTGTAGAAGAGTACACCTTAACTGTTGAAACCCTATGCTTTCACCAGTTAACATCAACTTCGCAACATATGTTAGCTGTTGAAAAGATTTTTCACGAAATTTTTAAAAACAACATTTGAGGATCAACTTATTTCTAGGGTACAATGTTAAAACCTATATTTTGACACTTGAAGAATCTAAGAACCAAAAATAGAATCCTCTAATGACCATGCTATCACCTACAAAATGGAACCAATTGATTGATTCATCTTGGGAGCTAACTTTTGGCTCCAACTGGGATGGATACCTTCCTATGAGGTCACCAAGAACCTAGTTAGACTCAGTAGCCTTTATTACAACTTGAAAATTGAAAATGGTTTTACTCAGTACCATTGGGCATGGAGTTATTGAAGAAATAAAACAAAAACAAAACTGAAAAGAATATGTACAAATAAAACATGGCTTTAAGAAAAGCCTTATGAAAAGTAGGGTTTTAGAAAACGCCCGTTGAAAGGGCCACCTGCTACTTCTTCGCCTGCAAGGTTTTGGAGGACAAAGGTATTGTTCTGTTGAACTACTTTTATGACAAATGGACCTGCCCAGAGAGCATCAAATTTTCCATGTTTCCCCTTTTCTTGCCTTGCTGCATCCCATTTCAGAACCAACTCCCCTGCTTTGAAAATATTTTCCTTAACTTTCCTGTTGAAAATTTCCTTCATCTTTTCTTGGTGTAACTTTGTCTTTTCCAGAAGTTGCTCTCTGTCTTGCTGCAACTCTACCAGATTGTGGATCCTTATAGTTAAATCATTTGGTTCAGAATCAACTTCTTGTAAAAACTTTGCAACTGGCAGTGCAAGTTGAACAAGAAAGATGGCTTCAGTACCATATACTAACTTGAAGGGGGATGTACCAATTGACATCTTATTTGTAACCCTGTTAGCCCACAAATCAAATTTCAACTTGGAATCCCAGCCTTTGGTATTTTGTTCAAGAAACTTCTTTATAATTTTGACTAAACTCTTATTCGATGACTGAGCTAAGCCATTTCCTTGTGGATAGTAAGTAGTAGAATGTACTAGCTACATTCCCAGCTCTTCACATAATTTTACCAAGTGTTTATCATTAAATGCAACAGTGTTATCAATGACTATTCTCTTGGGGCAACCAAATCTGGAGGATATGTTTTCTTGCAAAAAATTAATGATGACAGTGTGATTGGCCTTTCTGGTAGGAATGGCCTCAATCCATTTGGTAAAATAATCAGTGGCAACAAGGATCCACCTATGTTGATTTCTAGAAGGTGGGTGAATTTCACCTATGAAGTACAAACCCTATTGCTGAAAAGTACCTGCGACTACAACAGGTCTGAGAGGGAGGGATTTTAGTTGTTGTTTGCTTGCAAACCTTTGGCACTTGTCGCATGTTCTCACAAATTCACACACATCTGAAAATAAATATGGCCAATAGTAACCAACTCTTAGGATTTTATGCGCGGTAGTCTTCCAATAGTGATGTCCTCCACACTCACTATTGTGAAACTCGGTCATGATTCTAGCTGCTTATTCTTGGTTTATGCACCTCAATAGTATCCCTATTGGATTTTTCCAGAACAATAAGTTGTTATTAATGCATAAATTCATGGCTTTGAGATTTAAAGCCCTCCCTTGTGTTCTTATCAAATCTGAAGGAACTGATAAAGTCTACAGAAAATATAAGATGTGGTTGTACCATTTACAATTAGCTAGGTGAGTTGAAACCTGTAATTTCTCACTTCCTTTGTCCTCTGAAGACTGAATATGTTCTGCATTTACACTTACCAAATTGATCTCAAGTAGCTTACAATTTTCTTCTGCAAGAAGCTTGGCAAGGCCTTGACCTTTCACAAGTTTTGTTGGCTTAATCTCAACATCAAATTCAATTAACTTTGCTATCCACTTACTCCTTTTTCCATCTATGTCTGGTTGTATAAGAACATCTTTAACTGAACTCTAAGGCACATAAGCTATTACCTTGGCTTGAAGAATGTAAATTCTTAAGGCTTTTAATGACTTGATGAGTGCATATGCTTGTTTTTCCAATGGTTCATACTTCACTTCAACATCTCTCAAGACTTTACTGAAGAAGGCGACTGGATGCTCCTCATCATCAACATTTCTCTGCAATAATACAACTGCAATTGTGTCTTTTGAAGCAAATGAAAAGATATAAAACTCCTTGTCAAAGTCAGGACTGATTAAAACAAGGGCTGTCATAATGGCTTCTTTGATAGCATTGAAGGAGTGTTTAGCTTCTTCAGTCCATCTTACTTCAGAGTTATTTCTTAACATACAAGTGATATGCTTTGTAAGTTCTGCAAAATTTTCTATAAACCTCCTGATAAAGTTTATAGTTCCAAGGAAAGACTGAATATCCTTTTTTGATCTAGGAAGAGACAAATTTTAAATGGCTTCTACTCTTTTAGGATCAATCCTCACCCCATTAGCTGAAACAATATGTCCAAGTAATTTCCCTTCTTTGAGCGCAAAATTAGATTTCTTAGGATTGAGAGAAATGCCATACCTTCATCATTTTAGGAATGTCCTCCTCAAGTGCTGCAAATGATGTTCATGACTGCTTAAAAAAACAGTTATGTCATCAAGATATATCAAGACAAATTTGTCTTTCTCTCCAACGAATGCAATGTCCATTGCCCTTTGGAATGTCGCTCCCGTATTCATCAATCTGAAAGGCATCTTTTCGTACATAAATGTACCCCATGGAGTGGTAAAGGCAGTCTTTTCTCTATCATCCGGATGGACATCAATCTGATTATATCCAGAGAACCCATCAATAAAGGACATCACCTTTGATCCTGACACCTTCTGTAAAATATGTTCCATCTTGGGTAGCGGGTGGTTGTCTTTCCTAGAACACTTATTCAAATTTATGAAATCCACACAGAGTCTGATCTCTCCATTTTTCTTTCTGACAGGTACAAGATTTGTAATCCAATTTGAGTATCTGAGAGGTATAATAATTCGGGCATCCAATAGATTCTTGATCTCCTTTTCCATAGTAGGCAGCAACATAGGGCTGAAAGATCTAAGTTTCTTCCTAAATGGTTTTGTATCTTTGTTTAAGGGGATCTCGTGTTGAATTATCTTAGTCCTGAATGCCTTTAAGTCATCATATTGCCAAGCAAAAATGTCAGCAAATTCTTTTAACAACTCACCATAATCAACCTTTTGTTTTTCAGTTAGATGGGAAGCTAAGTTGACATATTTAGGATCCTGTTCACTGGCTACAATATACTAAAAAATTTCTGAGTCCTCTTCCTTCCTTTCCATTTTGACAGCCACATCATTATTATCAAAAAGATTTTCTAAAGGGACCTGTTATCGCACGGTTTGTAGGAAAGGGCCAAGGGCTTTTTAACCGGCGTAACAGGAGCTTCCCCACTCACTGTCACCTCGATGGGGGGCTCTTTCTATTTAGGAGGGCAAGTCCAAGGGAGACGTCCCCAAGTCAATCTGGATAAATGAAGGGAAATGGATAAAGACCAAGTCAAAAGGAGACCCTTCCACAGATTGATAGATTGAAGCACTAGGCCTAGCTTTAGCTACACCTAGATAAGCCTTTTATCTTTAGGGTTAGGGTTAGTGGCCTTGCTTTAGCAACACCACTAAACCCTAGGCCTCTTGTCCCTAGGTTTGAAGTCCTTCTAAACCATTAGTT